>SJXQ01009148.1:6626-28032 GCA_006408695.1 Aepyceros melampus
CTGGAGCGCACGGCTTGAGGCTACCCACATTCTTGCTCGTGGGGTGCAGGGTGAGCACTCCGGTTCCTGCACATGCGGCGCTAGCACCCCTGGAATCTTTCCTGCCCGAGCAGACTATCTCCCCCGCAGCACGCGTGGCTGGGTGCCTCCTTCCTGACCACGTGGCTCCGCAGGAGCCACTGCTTCCTGGGCACGTGGCGAGAGCTCCACTTTTGTGCGATCACGGGGCCCCACACTTTGGGTGTCATTCCCCGCACACGAAGGGTTCCCCGTCGAGGGCCGTGTTCCCTCAACTCCCAAGAAGGGGATCCCCACTCGTGGGCCCTATGGCCTGCACTGGGCATGGAGGGGTTCCTCCCTGTGGGCCATGTTGTCGGGAGCAGCCTTAGCCACTACTGACACAATGGAGGCACAGTCCTAAACCCCTTCCTCGACTGAGTTGACTGAAGAGAATATTAAGGTGCTTATTGTTTTTGAGAGGAGCAGTAGGAGGCATAAAGCCTTCTGCAGCTTTGCTCAAAGAATAATTCATAAAGTTAATCACTGACACTTATTCAAGGACTTTTACCAAAGAGTGTTCCAGGGTGAGCACAGAGGCCACAGCTTGAGACCATGGGAGGGATTCCAATCTGAAGCCTATTTGTGAGGGAAGTGTTTATGGCAAAGGAGTTTGCTGAATTTAGGGTTTGCTGCTGCTGCTGCTGCTGCTGCTAAGTCACAGCAGTCATGTCCGACTCAGTGCAACCCCATAGATGGCAGCCCACCAGGCTCCGGGAGGGATTCTCCCGGGAATTAGGGTTTAGGAATAATTAAAATAGTTATAAGCTTAAGATTTAAGGGATGCTGTATTGTTAGCATATTCTACTATATCTTAGAGAGATTAGGAACTTTAGAGATATTTATAGCTAGAAGCCCTTTCTAAGAAATAGTGAGCTTAGTATACTAGGGGCAAACAGGACTTAGAAAGATAAGAATTAAACTGAGGAATGTGGTGTGCAGCCCAGACATTAGCCTGAGTTACATGTATTCACAAGGACACATGAGAAAAAGTAGATAAGAGAATCGCTGAGGAAGGAACTCGTTTTGAGGGGCAACAATGATTTTTGGAGAAAAATAAATATGGGTCTCGGGACTAAAAATATCAAGCCTCTGACCTAATGCTTTTGTAAAAGTATAAAAGAGAATCATAAGCTTCTAATAAACAGGCAGGCCTCAGTTTCTCACCGACACCACCCATCCCTTCAGGTTGAATCCCTGGCTGCTGGAGCTGGACTCTGGCAAGTGGCGCCCAAACAGGGAACACTAAAGGGTAAGTAATTTGAGACTGTAATGCAGGGCAGTTAGGATTGTACCTGTGGGTGGCTGGAACCCTTCTGCAGTTTAGGCAGGGTGAGGAAGGTACAGAAGGTATAAGAATATTTTCTAGGAGAATGGGTCTCTGCATCTAACAACAAATGTTTATTGAAATATTACTTCACATGCTAGCCCATAGAAGTATTAACGTAAGCAAGGGAAGGGTTTCTAAGTTTCTAATCTTTGTCCAAGAGCAATGCCCATGGTTTCCTGAGGAAGGTACTGTAAATCTGGAGACCTGGACTAAGGTTGGAGATCAATTACAATTGTTTTACACTTTGCTTGGGCCAGAAAGGTTTCCTATAGATGCTTTTACTCTGTGAAATATAATTAGGGACGTCCTTGACCTTCGACATGAAGCTGTTAGACACCCCAGCGGTGAATGGTGGGTCTCTGCACAGATTGTTTTCTGCCACTGATGAAGAAAAGGAGGGAGACTGTGCTTTACCTCCCGAGGAAGGAGAGTGCTTGCAGGATGCTGCGGCCGGGCATCCTGGAGAGCCCCTTCCCCCTCTAGGCAAACCTTTAAAAGCTTATCCACCACTTTCTGATTTAAGGCAATCCCCAGTGCCTCTGCTTGTGCCTCCCAGGGCCCAGGAGTTCCCCACTTTGCCCCCAAAGCATTGCCTGAGGTTGACGAGGATGAGGACTTTTCTGAAACAAAGGAGCTTTTGAGGTGGATGTGTGAACATATGCAGAGCATGCTCCTTGGGGTAAACCCCCTCAGGGGGGCCTCACCCAGGCTAGAAGGGAGGCAGAACAACAGGGAGACTTGGGATTTTCTATGGCCTTTCCAGTAGTTTTTACCAAGATGGAAGGGGGTGATGAGGAAGAAGGAAAATGGGAACCAAACCCGTATAAGCTGCTGAACACAAGCCTGTCTTGATTATGGGTCTACCTCCCCCTATTACACTCACTCTGCTAGATACCTTGGCTGGGAGATGGATGACACCATATGATTGGAGAACAGTTGCAAAGGCTTGCCTTCCTGGTTGGCAGAGTATGATAGGTTGGCTAGACTGCAGTTAGTGGAAAACAAAACCTCTAGTGATGCAAAGCTCAGGACAGTGGGATCTGCGGCATTAAGAGGAGATGGAGAGTACAACCTAACATAACCCAAGTAAGGCTGTCTAAAGCAGCACTTGATCAGGTTATGGTCATAGGTGTCTTGGCGTGGAAAGCTCTGTTCCCTTCAGATGGAAAACTGTACAGTCTTGACGTACTCCAAGGTTAGGTATTGATATGCCGGAAGCCAGCATGAGGAATCCCACCTGATCTGTCTCTTATACACATCTCTTCTGACATTATCTGGAAAAAATCAACTCAGGGCTTTAGTCTTCTCCATTTGAAAGAGTTTTTCAATCCAAAAACCCCTCTGATGGCTTTCTAGCCTGCCTGCAGGATGTGTACAGCTGTGCATGTGATTGTTTGAGGCCTCCCGACCGCAGGAGGCACAGGAAGCTTAAAATATCCTAGGAATGTAGGGGCTTCTGAGGAGTCAATAGGACTGATTAAAGGTTTCATCTGTTGAGCCAATGATTGCTGCCAAATTTTCATATCTTTTATTTGTAAGATATAGTTGGTATATAGAAAAACAGGTAGTAGACCTGGTATTAGCAACATTAGATCTTTGAGTTAAATACCTTCTTTGTTATAACTCACTGCACCTTTGTTCTACGGGAATGTAACTTTACTTAGTACTTTGAGGGCAATGCAGAGTAAAGAAAAAACACTTCTAGGGAAAAGGAGTTTTCTGGTTGATAGACAATTACCCAGGAAGAGAGCCATAAAAATGTTAACAGGCCTCTTGGCCAGAAGATAATGTAAACCACCTGAGACCTTTTGTATACGGGAGGGAATGCAAAAAGAAAGCCTGGTTTGGGGGCTGCTAACGCTGCATAATTTTGTATTACCCATTGATCTCTATGTACAATCAAAAAAGGTATAGAAGGCCTTTCTAGACAATAGGGGCTGGGCCAGTAATTGGAAGGACTGGTTTCCCCCATGTCTCCTGTTTACTCTAATTTCAGGCTGAATTCCCATCTGGGGCTTGGAGGCTCACCATGTCTACTTACTTGCCCAGGCCTCTTGGCCAGAAGATAATGTAAACCACCTGAGACCTTTTGTATACGGGAGGGAATGCAAAAAGAAAGCCTGGTTTGGGGGCTGCTAACGCTGCATAATTTTGTATTACCCATTGATCTCTATGTACAATCAAAAAAGGTATAGAAGGCCTTTCTAGACAATAGGGGCTGGGCCAGTAATTGGAAGGACTGGTTTCCCCCATGTCTCCTGTTTACTCTAATTTCAGGCTGAATTCCCATCTGGGGCTTGGAGGCTCACCATGTCTACTTACTTGCCCCGGCTTTTTAAGTTCCATGCGAGAGGGAGTCCAAGGTGGGGCACCCTCCAATATTCAAGAGGATGCCAGTGGCCTAACGTAGATGGTGCAAGCTCCTTGTCTGGAACTTTATTGGCTTTCCATATAAAGTTATTCAGCCTCTTTTCTCCATCTAAATTTTCCTACTATACTAATTCTTCCTAATCTAATCTTATATTAACACATAAATAAGTTTTTTCTCGCTGATGGGGTCCTCGCTTCGAATACTCTGGATTCACCGGGGCTGGACCCCGGCATTGATCAGTTCAGGAAGATCTGAGCAGGGGCTTGCAGGACTTAAACCTCCTCTTCCATAGAAGCAGGGACGTGTCGAAGAGAATGAGCGTGCTGAGTCTTCTCCTGGAGATGATGGCAGAAGAGAAGCAAGCCGTCACATCCACCAAACCATCACAGAGGTCTTCAAGCCAGGGGCCCCTGAGAAAGGCCCAGGACCAAGAGACAGTGTCGATCCTAAGGCCACATGTCTCCCCTCAGATTCGTGTCAACTCAGCATCTTCAAGGTGTAGAACACAACAGGTTGTGGGGCATTTCTTTCAACCCTGATACCTTGAACATGGGGCCTTGCTCATAGCTCAGATTGTAAAGAATCTGCCTGCAGTGCAGAAGACCTGGGTTCCATCCCTGGATCAGGTAAAGCAAGCCGTCACATCCACCAAACCATCACAGAGGTCTTCAAGCCAGGGGCCCCTGAGAAAGGCCCAGGACCAAGAGACAGTGTCGATCCTAAGGCCACATGTCTCCCCTCAGATTCGTGTCAACTCAGCATCTTCAAGGTGTAGAACACAACAGGTTGTGGGGCATTTCTTTCAACCCTGATACCTTGAACATGGGGCCTTGCTCATAGCTCAGATTGTAAAGAATCTGCCTGCAGTGCAGAAGACCTGGGTTCCATCCCTGGATCAGGTAAGATTCCCTGGAGAAGGGAAGAGCAACTCACTCCAGTATCTGTGCCTGGAGAATCCCATGGACAGAGAAGCCTGGCGGGCTATGGTCCACACGGTCCCAAAGAGTCAGATATAACTGAGCGAGAGACACACACACATTGAATATAAGCTGTGAAGTGTCCGTTCTCTCCCTTCCCCACCCAAAGCAAATCCACCACCCAGCCCGGTGATGTTCCTGGGAGCAGCAGGGTGCTTCTCCCCCGCCATCTCAGCTGCACCAGGGGAGCGAGTTGCTGTGTGCTCAGGACACCCAAAGTGATGCTTTGGGTGCCACTTTGGTGGGGGTCGGGTCTCTTTTGGAGCCGTCTGGTTATCCTTGCAGATATAAACAGCAAACCTCAGGGTCTCTGATGGACCGAGGCCATGTGGGCACTTCTAGTGTTGCTTCATCACATTGTCAGGTTTCTCAGCTCTGCTGCAGTTACCTCTGAGTCAGCTGAGTTCTGTGCACACCTGCTACATGTCTGTCGTTCCCTCTCCCCGACCCCTCCACTCTTTGCTTCTCTGCCCCTGATCTCCACGTGGACTGGCAGAATGCTACCTTTGCCTTCTGCAGCATGGATAAGTGTATTCATGTTTGCAGACTTGGCTGCACCCATCTGTCAAAACGATCCAGGGACATAGCGAGACTGAGTCCTGACTGTGGGGCCTCGGGTTCATGAAAGGTGTGTGGGGAGCTGGCAAACCGGTTGGTCTCTGCCTAGGATTAAAAGCCTACTTACTGTGACTGCTCATTCATTCTCCTACAGCCTCCTCGGGACTGTTGTTGCTACCTCTGGTGGTCAGTTATACACCTGGGTTGGCAGTGGTGTGTTTGTTTGTTTGTTCTTTTTTAATTATTTGGCATGAGCCAGGTGTTGGGTTTTGCAGGAAAGACACTAAAGTAGGTATTAAACCCCTCCACTCTTTGCTTCTCTGCCCCTGATCTCCACGTGGACTGGCAGAATGCTACCTTTGCCTTCTGCAGCATGGATAAGTGTATTCATGTTTGCAGACTTGGCTGCACCCATCTGTCAAAACGATCCAGGGACATAGCGAGATTGAGTCCTGATTGTGGGGCCTTGGGTTCACGAAAGGTGTGTGGGGAGCTGGCAAACCGGCTGGTCTCTGCCTAGGATTAAAAGCCTACTTACTGTGACTGCTGATTCATTCTCCTACAGCCTCCTCGAGACTGTTGTTGCTACCTCTGGTGGTCAGTTATATACCTGGGTTGGCAGTGGTGTGTTTGTTTGTTTGTTCTTTTTTAATTATTTGGCATGAGCCAGGTGTTGGTTTTTGCAGGAAAGACCCTAAAGTAGGTATTTTAAAAATGTCTGAGGACATAAAGGGAAAAAAAAGTGAGTAGGAAAATTACTTTTAAAGTCAGCTTTGAAATAACTTACTGGTTTTATACTGGTTTCTAGATGAATTCATTTGGCTTACTTCTTAGATGTGATTTTATTTTTGTTTTTGGAGAAATATGGCTGAGGGTGGCTAGTTGTGTAGGGAGTATGACTGTGCACTTTGGATCAAGGAGGAAAGAGAAAGGGAAACATGCCTGAAACCTGGGGTGGTGCTTGCTTATCCAGGGTGTATGCAAGCAGGCTTCTTGCAGAGATGACGGAGCGCTCCTGACCCCTGCTGAAAGGTTCTTAGTTCAGTTCAGTTGTCCAACTCTTTGCAACCCCATGGACTGCAGCACACCAGGCCTCACTGTCCATCACCAACTCCTGGAGCTTGCTCAAACTCATATCCATTGAGCCAGTGATGCCATTCAACAATCCCATCCTCTGTTGTCCCCTTCTCCTCATGCCTTCAGTCTTTCCAAGCATCAAGGTATTTTCTAATGAATCAGTTCTTTGCTTCAAATGGCCAAAGTTTTGGAGTTTCAGCTTCAACATCAGTCGTTCCAACATATATTCAGGGCTGATCTCCCTAGGGTGGACTGGTTGGATCTCCTTGCAGTCCAAGGGACTCAAGAGTCTTCTCCAACACCACATTTTGAAAACATCAGTTCTTCAGTGCTCAGCTATCTTTATAGTCCAAATCTCACATCCATTCATGACTACTGGATGGAAGAAGCATAGCTTTGACAAGGCGGATCTTTGTTGGAAAAGTAATGTTTGTGTCTTTTTCTTTCAAGGAGTAAGCAATTTTTAATTTCATGGCTGCGGTTACCATCTGCATTGAATTTGGAGCCCCCCTAAAATAGAATCTGCCACTGTTTCCACTACTCCCCCATCTATTTGCCATGAAGTGACAGGACCAGATGCCATGATCTTAGTTTTCTGAATGTTGAGTCTTAAGCCACCTTTCACTTTCATCAAGAGTTCCTTTAGTTCTTCTTCACTTTCTACCTTAAGGGTGGTGTCATCTGCATATCTGAGATTATTGATATTTCTCCCAGCAATCTTGATTCCAGCTTGTGCTTCTTCAGTCCGTTGTTCCTCACAATGTACCCTGCATATAACTTAAATAAGCAGGGTGACAATGTACAGCCTTGACATACTCCTTTCCCTGTTTAGAACCAATCTGATGTTCCATGTCCAGTTCTAACTGTTGCTTCCTGACCTGCATGCAGATTTCTCTAGAGGTAAGTCAGGTGGTCTGGTATTCCCATCTTAAGAATTTTCCAGAGTGTGTTGTGGTCCACACAGTCAAAGGCTTTGGCATAGTCAATACAGTAAGAAGTGGATGTTTTTCTGGAACTCTCACGCTTTTTTGATGATCCAGCAGATGTTGGCAATTTGATTTCTGGTTCCTCTGCCTTTTCCAAGTCCAGCTGAAACATCTGGAAGCTCATGCTTCATGTACTGTTGAAGCCTGTCTTGGAGAATTTTGAGCATTACTTTATTAGCGTATGAGATGAGTGCAATTATGCAGTACTTTGAGTATTCTTTGGCATTACCTTTTTTGGGGGACTGGAATGAAAACTGACCTTTTCCAGTCCTGTGGCCACTGCTGAGATTTCCAGATTTGCTGGCATTCTGAGTGCAGCACTTTCACAGCATCGTCTTCCAGGATTTGAAATAGCTCAACTGGAATTCCATCACCTCCTCTAGCTTTGTTCATAGTGATGCTTCCCAAAGCCCACTTGACTTCGCATTCCAGAATGTCTCACTCTAGGCTGGTGATCACACCATCATGATTATCTGGGTGATGAAGATCTTTCTTATACAGTTCTTCTGTGTATTCTCACCACCTCCTCTTAATATCTTCTGCTCCTGTTACCATTTCTGTGCTTTCTTGAGCCCATCTTTGCATGAAATGTTCTACTGGTAACTAAGTTTCTTGAAGAGACCTCTAGTCTTTCCCATTCTATTGTTTTCCTCTATTTCTTTACACTGATCTGTGAGGAAGGCTTTCTTCTCTCTCCTTGCTATTCTTTGGAGCTCAGCATTCAAATTGCATTACAGGTTCCAGGCTTTTTGCAGTGAGGACAGTGCACTCCTGCCCCCGGCTGGACGCGTGTGTTTACTACACCCAGGTCTTCATTTCTTTCTCTCTTTTTTAAAACCTTTTGCTTTCTTGCAGAATGAGGTCAGCGCTATCAAATGGGATCCCTCTGGCATGTGGCTAGCCTCCTGCTCTGATGACATGACATTGAAGGTAAGGCTGCAAGGCCGGGCCGTGTGACCCTTGGTGACCCCCGGGGCCTCGTGCTGTGTCTTCAGTCCTAGCGCTCCTCCTGCAGCTGACCAGTGTGTTGTGAGCACTCTTATTGCCTCTGTCGTCTTTTCTCTTTGCAAAGGACGTGCCGCTTGCCCTGGCAAGGAAGCCCTGTTTATCGGTTGAGGGTTCTGTGGAGCCTCCTTCCATTCCCGAGGCCTTTCTCCCATCCAAGTACTAACTAGACCCGACTGGACCCTGCCTGGCTTCTGAGATCAGACCAGGGTAGCACGGATCCCCCTGGCCTTTCTGACGGGCGCCCCCTGTTGGTAAGCAGATGCCTCTGCCTGGGAAGCACCTGCCACTTGTCAGCTGCCCACCCCGCTGGACGTGAGCTTGGCAGGGTCAGAGAAACCTCTGCAGTGCTCCAGGCAGGAAAGGTGCCGAACCTCCCCAGGTGGGAGGATCGGCCGTTGCTCACTGAGTTCCCGTTGCGTCCCCTAGATCTGGAGTGTGAAGCAGGGCACGTGTGTCCACGACCTTCAGGCGCACAGCGAAGAGAGACACCATCAAGTGGAGTCCCACTGGGCCGGCCACCAGCAACCCCAACTCCAGCATCATGCTGGCGAGGTAAATGGCAGACAGCCCACACCCCAGTCTCGGTTCCTGAAAGCAGCCTTGGTGGCTGAGTTTGCTCCAGCCACGTGACCAGTAAAAGTCACTCATGTCCCCAAGAGACCAGGAGATGCTGTCAGTGTGGCCTGCAAATGTGTTTATGCCCTCAGATGCTACAGTCTGCCTATAATGCAGAAGACTCGAGTTTGATCCCTGGGTTGGGGGGTTCCCCTGGAGATGGGAAAAAGCTACCCAACTCCAGTATTCTGACCTGGAAAATCCCATAGACAGAGGAGCCTGGCGGGCTACAGTCTGTGGAGTCACAAGGAGTTTTACACGACTGAGCAACTCAGATTCAAAATTACTTAGAAACTGATTAACTCAAAGTAAATGGAGAGACAGCTCACTGTGAAAGAACCACGAGATAGAGGTTATCACATGATGGCTAAGTTGAAATAAGGATGCTTTAAACCTTGAGGCTGGAGGGAGGAATTGTCTACATCCACTCTCCTAGCATTTTGCTTTGGTGAAGGTTTTTATTATGACTGAAGTAAGGAAGCAATTTAGCTTGGACCTCAGGCTTTGGTTGGCTTTCCTGGTAGCTCAGTTGGTAAAGAATCTGTCTGAAATGCAGGAGACCCCGCTTGATCCCTGGGTCACAAGATCCTCTAGAGAAGGGAGAGGCCACCCACTCCAGTGTTCTTGGGCTTCCCTGGTGGCTGGTAAAGAATCTGCCTGCAGTGTGGGAGACCTGGGTTTGATCCCTGGGTTGGAAGATCCCCTGAAAAAGAGAAAGGCTACACAATCCAGTATTCTGGCCTGGAGAATTCCATGGACTGTATAGTCCATGGGGTAGAAAGAGTTGGACACAACTGAGTGACTTTCATGACCCAGATAATTGTGATGGTGTGACAAATAATCTAGAGCCAGACATCCTGGAATGTGAAGTCAAATGGGCCTTAGAAAGCATCCCTATGAACAAAGCTAGTGGAGGTGATGGAATTCCAGTTGAGCTGTTTCAAATCCTGAAAGATGATGCTGTGAAAGTGCTGCACTCAATATGCCAGCAAATTTGGGAAACTCAGCAGTGGCCACAGGACTGGAATACATCAGTTTTCATTCCAATCCCAAAGAAAGGTAATGTGAAAGAATGCTCAAACTACCGTACAATTGCACTCATCTCACATGCTAGTAAAGTAATGCTCAAAATTATCCAAGCCAGACTTCAGCTACACGTTAACCGTGAACTCCCTGATGTTCAAGCTGGTTTTAGAAAAAGCAGAGGAACCAGAAATCAAATTGCCAACATCTGCTGAATCATGGAAAATGCAAGAGAGTTCCAGAAAAATATCTGTTTCTGCTTTATTGACTATGCCAAAGCCTTTGACTGTGTGGATCATAATAAACTGTGGAAACTTCTGAAAGAGATGGGAATACCAACCACCTGACCTGCCTCTTGAGAAATCTGTATGCAGGTCAGGAAGTGACAGTTAGAACTGGACATGGAACAACAGACTGGTTCCAAATAGCAAAAGGAGTACATCAAGGCTGTATATTGTCAGCTTGCTTATTTAACTTCTATGCAGAGTACATAATGAGAAACGCTGGACTGGTAGAAACACAAGCTGGGTTCAAGATTGCTGGGAGAAATATCAATAACCTCAGATACGCAGATGACACCACCCATATGGCAGAAAGTGAAGAGGAACTAAAAAGCCTCTTAATGAAAGAGAAAGAGGAGAGTAAAAAAGTTGGCTTAAAGCTCAACATTCAGAAAACAAAGATCATGGCATCTGGTCCCGTCACGTCATGGGAAATAGATGGGGAAACCGTGGAAACAGTGTCAGACTTTATTTTTTGGGGCTCCAATATCACTGCATATGGTGATTGTAGCCATGAAATTAAAAGACACTTACTCCTTAGAAGGAAAGTTATGAGCAACCTAGATAGTATATTCAAAAGCAGAGACATTACTTTGCCAACTAAGGTCCGTCCAGTCAAGGCTACGGTTTTTCTAGTAGTCATGTATGCATGTGAAAGTTGAACCATGAAGAAGGCTGAGCGCTGAAGAATTGATGCTTTTGCACTGTGGTGTTGGAGAAGACTCTTGAGAGTCCCTTGGACTGCCAGGAGATCCAACCAATCTATTCTGAAGGAGATCAGCCCTGGGATTTCTTTGGAAGGAATGATGCTGAAGCTGAAACTCCAGTATTTTGGCCACCTCATGTGAAGAGTTGACTCATTGGAAAAGATTGTGATGCTGGGAGGGATTAGGGGCAGGAGAAGAAGGGGAGGACAGACGATGAGATGGCTGGATTGGGATCACTGACTCAATGGACGTGAGTCTGAGTGAACTCCGGGAGTTGGTGATGGATAAGGAGGCCTGGCGTGCTGCGATTCATGGGGTCACAAAGAATCAGACACAACTGAGCAACTGAACTGAACGGAGCTGAACTGAGTGCTTTCAGTTCATTTCCCTGCACTCTGGGCCTGGTTTACTTGGCCCAACTCAGAGCTGCAGGTGGGAAAATGTTGAATGGTAATAAAGGTTTCCTGGGCAATACCATATCTAGCCTAACAATTCATCCTAGCTGTCCCTAGCTATTTTGGCACCAGGAACCAGTTTTATGAAAAATCACTTTTCCGAGATTTAGAGGATGATTTGAACGCACCACATTTATTGTGCCCTTTATTTCTGTTATGATTGCATCTGCCTCACCCTGGATCATCAGGCATTAGGTCCCAGAGGATGGGGACCCCTGATTTCTGCAGTAAAATCTTGAAGACACCAGGATCAGATGCAGAGGACTAGTCAGAGAGTGACGCACGAGAAGGCATCAGAGCAGGGAGAAGTCCACAAAAGCTCATCACTGAGGCTGCATTCTGCAGATTTGTGTGTTCCTGGTCCTGGTTGGGCCTCACACAGGATACAATGTTGCACTCCCAGTAGGATATTTTAATAAGAACCTTGAGGCACACAAGCTAAAGAGATTCCAGGACTGAGCATAGGATACACTGAGGGTTCTGGAGATCACATGGCAGTGGGATGAGCAATCTGTTAATGAAAGGGCCTGACCCAAGGCCATCTCTCAGAAAACACAGAAAGGAATTCCTGCATCAGCTGAAAAGCTGATCCAGAAAACCATGAGAGGTGTTATAAATCCGCTTAGAGGTCTGGGAAGAGAACGTGATCTTTTCTTGTTTTGTTTGATGCCTTGTAAAGTGAGAAATAGCTTTAAGGGGCTAGATCTGATAGAGTGCCTGATGAACTATTGACAGGGGTTCATGACATTGTACAGGAGATGGGCTCGAGACCATCCGCATGGTAAAGAAATGTAAAAAAGCAAAATGGGTGTCTGGGGAGGCCTTACAAATAGCTGTTTAAAGAAAAGCGAAAAGCAAACGAGAAAAGCAAAGATATAAGCATCTGAATGCAGAGTTCCAAAGAATAGCAAGAAGAGATAAGAAAGCCTCCCTCAGCAATCCATGCAAAGAAATAGAGAAAACCAAAAGAATGGGAAGACTAGAGATCTCTTCAAGAAAATTAGAGATACCAAGGGAACATTTCACATGAAGATGGGCTCAATAAAGGACAGAAATGGTGTGGACCTAACAGAAGCAGAAGATGTTAGAAAGAGGTGGCAAGAATTCACAGAAGAACTGTACAAAAAAGATCTTTACAACCCAGATAATCACGACAGTGTGATCACCAACCTAGAGCCAGACATTCTGGAATGTGAAGTCAACTGGGCTTTGGGAAGCATCAGTATTAACAAAGCTGGTGGAGGTGATGGAATTCCAGTTGAGCTATTTCAAATCGTGGAAGATGATGCTGTGAAAGTGCAACACTTAATATGCCAGAAAATTTGGGAAACTCAGCAGTGGCCACAGAACTGTAAAAGGTCGATTTTCCTTCNCTCCTAGACTTTGTGTAATCGCAGTCCTCAGTGGGCAGATGGGACCTTGGTGCTGAAAGCAGAGAGTAATGCACCGACCCGTCTCCAGAATTCTCCACTGTGCTGGGGAGACTGTTCCCTGGGGACTTACAAAAGCATCAATTCGTAGGCACTCAGCTTTCTTTCTAGTTCAACGCTCACATCTGTACATGATTACTGGAAAAACCATAGCCTTGACTAGACAGTAACGTCTTTGCTTTATGGTTTCTAGGTTGGTCATAACCTCTCCCGAGAAGTAAGCATCTCTTAATTTCATGGCTGCAGTCACCATCTGCAGTGATTTTGGAGCCCTCGAAAAAAGAAAGCCTGCCACAGTTTCCACTGTTTCCTCATCTATTTGCCATGAAGTGATGGGACCGGATGCCATGATCTCAGTTTTCTGAATGTTGATCTTTAAGCCAACTTTTTCACTCTCCTCTTTCATTTTCTGTTTCTGCCCTACAGAAATAAGAGTGCTTGTGACCTCTCCAACCTTCCCCTCCAGCAATGAGCTTGGGCAGAAGAACCCAGCTGCTCGCTCTGAATACCTCTCTCCAGCCGAACTCTGGATCACCAGGTAGGCATCCACCACAGAGCAGAACAACCACCAGAAGCAGGCGCTGTACAGCATCTAGACCCAGAGCTGTAATCAGAAGGGCATCCTAGCCCCAGGGTGCAGGCTACGGGTGGCCCCCCTCCACCCCTAAGGTCATCCCAGCCCCTGGGGGCGGGTTCTGGGTGGCCCTGGACGTCATCAAGTGTCCCTGAAAGCCCTCTGCAGACACATGGCCACCCTTGGAAGCCCAGGCTGGGATGTGGCCTGGGGGCAGGCAGGTGCCTTGGTTCCTCCATCTGCTCAGCCAGACTGGTCCAGCGAGCCCTGCCTGGTGCTCACATATGTAGGCAGAGAGATGAAGGGCTCGCAGATGGAAGGCCTGGCCTGGAACTTTGAACCAGATGCCCTATTGCTGAGGATGAATGAGGATGTGCAGGAAGGACCTTCCAGGAGAAGCAAGGCAGGGACATGCTGCAATGCTAAACCTCTTCAATGGTGTTTGACTCGTTGCAGCCTTGTGGACTGTAGCCCCCCAAGTTTTGTCCATGGCATCCTCCAGGAAAGAACTACTGGAGTGTGTTGCCATGGACTCCTCCAAGGAATCTTCCCAGAAGGATGTGGCCTGGGGGCAGGCAGGTGCCTTGGTTCCTCCATCTGCTCAGCCAGACTGGTCCAGCGAGCCCTGCCTGGTGCTCACATATGTAGGCAGAGAGATGAAGGGCTCGCAGATGGAAGGCCTGGCCTGGAACTTTGAACCAGATGCCCTATTGCTGAGGATGAATGAGGATGTGCAGGAAGGACCTTCCCAGGAGAAGCAAGGCAGGGACATGCTGCAATGCTAAACCTCTTCAATGGTGTTTGACTCGTTGCAGCCTTGTGGACTGTAGCCCCCCAAGTTTTGTCCATGGCATCCTCCAGGAAAGAACTACTGGAGTGTGTTGCCATGGACTCCTCCAAGGAATCTTCCCAGAGGCAGGAATTGAGCCCACTTCTCTTATCACTCCTGCATTAGCAGGCAGGTTCTTTTACCACTGGCATGTCTGGGAAGCCCATGTACTTCAATTCAATTTTGGTAAGTATATACATGCAATGAATCAATAAATTACTTATTTTCCTTTTTTTTTTTTTTAGCCAGCTTGTTTTGACGTTCGCTAAATCTCAGGAAGAAGGGAATGGCAACCCACACTAGTGTTCTTGCCTGGAGAATCCCAGGGACGGGGGAGCCTGGTGGGCTGCCATCTACGGGGTCACACAGAGTCAGACACGACTGAAGTGATTTAACAACAGTAGCAGCAAATCTCAGCAAAGGGTTACTCATGTAATTTAATGATGGGGGATGGAAAATACTATAGCACAGTGGTTCTCAAACTGGAGTGCGGCTTGGGGGCCACTGGTTATTGTGTAGTTTCTCAGTCATGTCTGACTCTGTGACTCTATAGACTGTAGCCAGACAGTCTCCTCTGTCCATGGGATTCTCCAGGCAAGAATACTGGAGTGGATTGCCATTTCCTGAATACTGGAGTGGATTGCCATTTCCTCCTCCATGGGATCTTCTCAACATGGGGATCAAACCCTCATCTCCTGCATTAGCAGGTGGGTTCTTCACCAGTGAGCCACCTGGGAAGCTCCAGAGACCCCTGGAGGGTTTGTTAAATCACAAACAGGCCTGCCCCCTATAGGGTCCCTGGTCAGTGGGGTAAGGGTGGGGTCTCTGAGCTTTTCTAAAAACCACACTGGGTTGGTGGGAGGGTCAGGACCATACTTGGAGGACTCAGTGTAACAGAGGGTATTCAAGGGGTGTGGAGGAGGACCAGGGGAGTCACACTTACTGCAGTCCCCATGCAGAAGACTGCTAGCCACACATCTGTCCTGTTCACAGTGGCAATGTAGTCCACAAAACTCAGAAACCCTAACCACACCACAGACTGGACTCCGATGCCTAAGGAAAACCAGGTTAACACTTTCTTTGTATCTGCTCCTGACTCAGACCTAAAGGCGACCTGGTTACTGTAAAAATGATGGATGGACAAATGGACACATGGGCAAATGAAAGGATGGATGGATAGGAGATAGGATCGGAGAGAGAAAGATGTGAGGGAGGCAGAGATGAAAGATATACATGTTGGTGGGTGCAGCAGAGACAGACCGGGGTGGTTGGGGTGGTGTAAACAAGATTCAGAAGATAAGTTGTGGAGCAATCCCGGGCACTTTAATTTCCATTCCACTAACATCAGCTACAGTCACGTTCCTTATTTTGCTTGTTCATTTATTTGCCTCTAAGAAGTCTTGGTGTGAATAACAGTGTGTTTTCTTGGCTATATTTTTAGTGTCCAGCTTAACTAGTCTTCAAGTTAAAAAAAGAAAAAAAAAAGACTGAAAAAAAGCACTTAGTTTCTTTTTTAAATTTTTTAAAAGGATGTATTGATTTATTTTATTGATTTGCCTTTGTTGCTGCTATCAGGACTTTGTCCAGGTGCAGCGAGCAGGGGCCACTACTCTTGGGCTTCTCGTTTCTGTGGCCTCCCTTGTTGTGGAGCACCAGCTCCAGGGCACCTGGGCTCCAGTAATTTCATCACCTGGGTTCAGTAGTCACGGCTCGTGGGCTCAGTTAGTTGTGGTGCATGAGCTTAGTCGCTCCATGCCATGTGGGATCTTCCCCGACCAGGAATGGAATTCACGTGCCCCGCATTGCGAGGTTATTCTCAACCACTGGACCACCAGGGAAGTCCTGAAAATGCTTATTCTGAAGTTGTGAGAGAGTTCTTCTGTTCTTTTTTAAAATAATAAAAATAAAAGTGGAATATTTTCACAAGTTAGCTCTTGGTAATCTACTTCTCACATTTATTATTTGTGAGCTTTTCTTGCTCTTAGATCCAGGTATCTAATTTGCTTATAATCAGTATCCACACTCGAGGGTTGTGACATTCGTGATAATGTCTGAGTGTACACCGTATAACGCAAAATGCTCAAGGGGAAATGAACAGTACAGATTTGGATACTAGCATAATGCGCATAGTTGGCATACAAAACATATACTTCAAAATAAGCAACCTATACCACCAAAGGGAATTATGCACGCTAAACTCCTAAAGATGTCGCTTCTCATTCTTAAGCGCAAATAACAGAAATAATGTTTTCTGCCAAATAGTCCTTTGTTGTTTTCAGTATAGAGATCAGCTTTGAGCTCAGTAAACACCATGGGAGTGAAACCACAGAATCCTCGCCACTAGACCACCCGGGAGTCCCGCCCCAGTTTTACTTAGACTTCCCTAATATACAGCACCGGGGAATGTTTAGATATCCAACACAATTCTGGGATGTACTTCAGATTAATTCAGTAGAGAGTGGGATACAGGGATGACGTATAGAGGAGGCTAGGTGATGAGAACAGAGGCTTTATTATACAGTCTCTCTATATTTGCGTATATTTAATAAAGTCCAAAGTAAAAAGTTTGAAAGGTCAGCAGTATGGAGCTTGCTGCTGCCGTGCTGCTGCTGCTGCTGCTGCATCGCTTCAGTCATGTCTGACTCTGTGCGACCCCATAGATGGCAGCCCACCAGGCTACCCTGTCATTTGGATTCACAAGGCAAGAACACTGGGGTGGGTTGCCATTTCCTTCTCCAATGCATGAAAGTGAAAAGTGAAAATTGAAAGAGAACTCAGTCGTGTCCGAGTCTTAGCGAGCCCATGGACCACTGCCCACGAGGCTCTTTCATCCATGAGATTTTCCAGGCAAAAGTACTGGAGTCGGGTGCCATTGCCCTCTCCGAGTATCGAGCTTAGAGTTTGTAAAACATGCCATACTAGGGTTGAAAGCAGGGGTCAGCAAAGTTTCTGTAATGGATCAGGGAGAAAATATTTTAGGCTCTGTGGCCCACACACTCTCTATCCAACACCCAATTCTGCCCTTATGGGGGGAACGGGGTGGGCGGAAGATGTTGCCTCAACAGTGCCCCATCAGACTCCACTTACGGACACTGACATTCACCTTTCACAGAATGCTTGCATGTTTGAAATACTGTTGCTCTGTAGATTTTCTTAAAAGTATTTATTTATTTGGCTGGGCCAGGTCTTAGCTGCAGCATGTGAGATTTGTAACAAATCTGGGTCTCCTGCATTTGGAGCGCAGAGTTTGTGTCACTGGACCACCAGGGAAGCCCTGTTCTGTAGATTTTTCAGCTTTGAGTGTTAAGGTAGCTTTTTCACTCTCCTCTTAGGTAAAAAGGGAAGTTGCTTAGTCATGTCTGACCCTCTGTGACCCCTGGACTTTAGCCCACAAGGTTCCTCCATCCATGGAATTTTCCAGGCAAGAGGACTGGAGTGGGTTTGCCATTTCCTTCTCCAGGGGATCTTCCCCACCCAGGAATCAAACCTGGGTCTCCCACCTTGCAGGCAGACATTTTACCATCTGAGCCACTAGGGAAGCCCCTGTAGATTTTTAAAACACACTTTAAAATGTAAAAGCTTTCTTAAGTCATGGGCCGTACATAGAAAAGCAGGCTGGATGTAGCCTAGAGACTGCAAGTTTGCATACCTGTGATAGAAAACCCAAAGTTAGATAGATATATACATTAAAAAGGGAAATAAAAATTTTATCATATATATGAAATTTTCTTCCTGATCCTGCTAAATCGGTTTGGAAACAAATGCATGTATGTGTGCCCAGGCCTGATAATATTAACTATTAATGTCTCACTGGTGGAACAGTCATGGAACCACTGTCTTTTCTGGGTTTTCCTTCACAGCTCTGCCTAAAGATTCCCTAGTAAGAGCAGTAACAAATACATCATAGTATTAAAAAAGAGAAGTCCCCAGAAGCAACTTTTGCCCATCTTGTATTGCAGATTCCATTCATCCTCCCATTCTCTCTGGGAAGCCATGTCTGCAGCACTCCTCCCAGCGCGTGGCCAGGTGCTCTCAACCACGCACAACCGGTCCCCACTCCTAGGGGCGGGCGTCGTCATTTGCACACGTACGCATCTCCAAATAAGGGTCTCCATTCGCAGGCCTCGGGTCGTCACCCACATATGGAGGGGCCACTAGTCCTGGAGACCAGGCTCGCTCAACAGTGCATGGAGTGGTCCCCATCCGCGGTATGCATACACTGAACCATGCACACTACTCCCGAGACGGGTGTCCTTCCCTGCACACTAAGGGTTCCCCAGCTGAGGGCCGTGTTCCTTCAACTCGCAAGAAGGGGGTCCCCACTCTCGGGCCCCACAGGCTCAACTGGGCATGGAAGTGTTCCCACCCGTGGGTCATGTGCCCTCAACCACATACGGAGGGTCCCCATTCACTGGCCGCGGGCTCCCAAGGGTGCACAGAGGAGTCCTGACCAGAGGTGCACCTGCCCTGAAAAATGCCCCAAAGCCTCCCTGCTCCAGGGCCAGGCATCCTCAATTGCACATGCAGTGGTCCCCACCACTGGGCTGTGCACCCTTAACGGCGGACAGAGGCATCCCCACTCTACCCTCAAGCACACATGGAGGTATCCCCACTCTAGCATCGCGAGCCTCACCTGGGCATGGAGGGATCCCCGCAAGCACTACGTGCACCCTGGAAAATGCACAGACGGGTCCCAACTCGCGGCCAGATATCCTCAGCTGCACACGGAAGGCTTCCCCAGCCAGGAGCAGTGTCTTCAACCGTGCATATGGTGGTCCCCACCACAAGGCTGTGCGCCTTCAACCGCTCATGCCAGTGGTTCCCACTTGGAGGTAGTGCGCCCTTATGCCCACAGAGTGGTTTTCCATTCACGGGACATGCACTATCAACCGCGCACACCAAGGGTTCCCCACCTGTGGGCTGTGAGCCCTCAACCACACATGGATTGGTTCTCATCTCAAGGTGTGTGCCCTCAACTCCCATGAAGGTCATCCCTACTTGTGGGCCATGAGCTCTTCTATGGGCACAGAGAGATCCCCACTCGCAGACCCATGGGCCATGTGTCTTCATGGACCATGCATGCAGTGGTCCACCACAAAGATTTGTGCCCTCAAACTGCTCATGCAGTGGTTCCCACCCATGGGCCACGCACCCTCAACCGCACATGCAGCAGGCCCCACAGCTGTGCAGCACCCCTCAAGCACACACGGGAGGGGTCTCATGAGCTGGGCATCCTCAACTGCACACAGAGAGGTCCCCATCTGGAGGTCTTTGTGCCCTCAACCGCGCCCAGAGTGGTTCCCACTCTTGGGCCCTCAACTGGACATGGAGGGGTTCCCACCATAGTACGTGCTCTCAACTGTGCACAAGGGCTCTCCACTCATGGGCCATGCGCCCTCAACCACGCACGGAGTGGTAGTCTCATCACAAGGCTGTGCACCCTCAAATCCCTTGAAGGGCGTTCCCACTCATGGGCCTCAGGCCCTCTACTGGGCACAGAGAGGTCCCCACTCTGGCCATGGGCCCTCAACTGGGCATGGAGCGGTTCCCACCTATGGACAGGTGCCTTCAACTGCACACACAGTGGTCCCCACCTGCAGGCTGGACGCTCTCAACAGCATATGTAGGGGACTCCACTCGAGCCATTGGCCCTCCTCAACTGGGCACGGAGGCGTCCCAACCCATGGTACTCAATCCTTGAAACACACAAAATGGGTCCCTGCTCGTGGGCCTGGCATCCTCAACCACACAGACAGTTGTCCCCACCTGCAACGGGCTGTGCGCCCCCAACTTCCACGAAGGAGTCACCTGTGGCGGGCCCCACTCCGTCAACCCTGCACGGAGATCAACCCGTGGGGCTCTCAACAGTACATGTAGGCACGCCCTGAAAAAATGCACACACGGGTCTCTACTTGCGGGCCGGGCATCCTCACCCACAAACTGAGAGAGCCCTACTCTAGGGCCGCTGTTGCTCAACTGTACACGGAGTGATCTCCACCCGCGAAGGACGCGCGGGCCCTGAACCACGCACGGAGTTGTTCCCAGCCATATGCCCTCACCTCCCAAGAAGTGGTCCCCACGCATGGGCCTGGCGCTCTCATTCGCACACCAACAGGTCCCACCCCGGCCCTTGCCCGCACGAGTCGCACGCTCAACCAGGCAGCCGAGAAAGTGACAAGCGGTGGTGGCGTGCACGATGCGCACGGAGGTGTGGCCACGGGCCGAGGTCAGCGGTGAGGCCGCGGTGACCCCGGGGACCACACTGGCTCCCGAGCTCCAGCTACAAGAGGCCAAGCACCAGGTGGAGCGCGCCCCTGCCCAGGCACAGCAGGTGTACGTCTGCCACTGGAAGCCCAGCACGAGCGACGTGGCTGTGTCCCGCGTGGGGCAGCGCAAGGTGCCCAGTTGCGGAGAGGACATTGGTCGTGCTGGGAACGTGCGCGCTCGGGTATGCCGGATTCTGTGGACCGCCGGGCCAGCCTGAATCATGCGCTGGGTGCGGGGGCCACGGGGCGGGGTGTTTAGTGCCCTGGGCCTCCGCGCAGCGCCCGCCAGATCCCCGGCCCGCGCTGACAGGAAAGGAGCCAGGCTCGCTGAGGGCAGCGCTGAACGCCAGGAGGCCTCACGAGGGTGATGCTTGGTAGCGAGGAAGACGGGTAGTGGCAGAGAGCTCAGGGTCGGGGAAGTCCGCTCTCGTGCCCTTCAGCACGCCTTCCCAGAGTTGGGGTGGTTAATTCTCCAGAACCTGGCGTCCTCGACAGTGCTGTCCTATCTCAGCTCATCCTCATGTCCCCCAGAAAACAAGCGCTCTTGCCAGGTCCGAGCATGCTGAGTCTCTGACATCCTTCATTTTGATCCCTTGCCAGTACATAAACAGTGACTCTGCTGTGATTAGCATGAAAACACTGCTTTTCTGTGGCCCCCTCCACCGGGGAAATCACCCCACAGAGCTAGGACTTTTGCTTGGAATCAACAAACCTTTGAAGACAGAGGAAACTCTTTTGCCAAACTGGACGAACACACACACACACACACACACACACACACACACACACACACACACACACACACACACACACACACACACACACACACACACACACACACACACACACACACACACACACA
>SJXQ01009148.1:28055-43004 GCA_006408695.1 Aepyceros melampus
ACTCACAAAACTAAACACACACACACCCACACACACACACACACACACACACACACACACACACACACACACACACACACACACACACACACACACACACACACACACACACACACACACGTTTTACACCTTCAGGTCTGCTCCATTTGTACTCATCTAAACAACGTAGGGTTAGATTTTTCACATTGTATGTTAGCTTTTAAGAGTAACTCTACTTGGGAAAAATAAAAAGTTCAAGTTTATTCATATTTTCTTAAGTGTGTTATTCCCTCATTCATGTTTGACTGTAGCTCACCAGGTTCCGCTCTCCATGGGATTCTCCAGGCAAAAATACTGGAGTAGGTTGCAGACCCAGGGGATCTTTGGGACACAGAATTGAATCAAGGTCTCTTTCACTGCATGTGGGTTTTTACCGAGGGAGCCTCCAGGGAAGCCAAACTGCTTTAATTTTAGAGGAACGGCATTAAACATTGAAAATCATGCTGAATTCTATACATATGAAAGTTTCAAAATGACATTAGTAGTATTGGTAATATACTGAGTGGACTTTAAAAAGAAAACAACTGTTCAAGATTGAAAATAGAAGAGTCCCATCTAAGTTATGGCTTTACTAAAAGTGAAAGTGAAAGGCGCTCAGTGGTGTCTGACTCTGCGATCCCATGGACTATACAATCCATAAAATTCTCTAGGTCAGAATACTGGAGAGAGTAGCCTTTCTGTTCTCCAGGAGATCTTCCCAACCCAGGGATCAGACCCAGCTCCCCCACATTGCAGGCAGATCCTTCACTAACCATAATTTCAAAAGAAAGAAAGAAAAACATCAGCTCCATCATACAGTCTTTGACCTCCTCCCAGCAGTAAACATGGCGTCTCAGAATGTTTCCAACCAGAGGTAAGGTGTCCCTAAGCTTTTCCTCCTCCTTCTCCCACACCAGCAGCTCACCTTCGTTTCCACCACCAGCTTTGCAGTTTTAAGTAAGACAGAGTTTGGACTCAGCCCCTCTGCCCCTCAGCCTTCGTCCTAGAAAACCACAGGACTGGGCTTCTGTTGGGGCGGGGGGAGGTACCGCGAGACAGAAGCAAGGCCTCTAACCAGGAGCTGCAAATGCTACCACTTCAGAAAGATCCAGTCTGGCTTGTCTGGAAGCAGGGCAGCTGCTCTGATACAACTCAGAACACACACTGATGGTGATGAAAGCTTAACCACCCTTGGAGAGTATGCACTCGCTTGTAAACACAGGACAAACCATCGTAGGACTACTCCTGAGACCCTGATTCCTTCAGAGACTGGAGATCTCAGTACCTGTTTGCAACAGCTGATCTTCTATTTCCGGGTCTTGGAAAGCAGAACGTTTTTAGGAAGACCGTGTGTGGAATGTGCCTTAAAAGATGAAAATGCCATTTCTGTTCACTTGCCCTGATGCAAATGATTTGGGGGGTGAATCTGTGCAACCTCATCACTGCATTTGAGCCTCTGTTTCTGCCCAGTGTCCTCCAAACAGACAAAACTGCTCAATGTTGCCTACGGAGCTTTAAGAGGCTAAAAAAGTGTTGCCATGGGTTGCAGCTTGGCGTGCATCTCCTTTTCTGCCCCCTCCCCGGCACCTCAGGGGAATTCAGGAGCTCTGTAAATAAGGGATGGGTTTTGAACCTGGGCTTAGTGGCTCAGGCAGTAAAGAATCTTCCTGCAATGGGGGAGACCAGGGTTCCATCACAGGTTGGGAAGATCCCCTGGAGAAGGGAACAGCAGCTAGCCACTGCTGGATTCTTGCCTGGAGAATTGCATGGACAGAGGAGCTGGTGGGCTACAGGACATGGGGTCACAAAGAATCAGACTATGAGTGAGTTACTGAGAGTTAGAAGCCAAAAAGAGTCTGACTTGTGGTTTTTGTGGGGAATTAACCTCACCTGACTTGGCTTCCTGAAGGAAACCCAGTCTTTGCTCTGAAGAAATAGTAGAAATGGATGACTTGAGAAATAGTGCCTAAGAGAGCAGTCAGCAGAACATTCAGTGCTGCAGCCATCAGACTAAGTCTTGAGGTCCATCACTCAGCCTGGAAAGAGATGAGCCCAGGCTGGAAAGGAGAGGGTGGGCTTTGTGTCCAGAGACAAAGAAGGGACCCAAGCTAGTGCAAGTGTCCTTATCCGACTGCCTTCCATGCATTGGCTGGCTGCACTGGACAACTTCAAGTCTGGCTTAACTGGCAACTGCCCCCTTTCCCCCTGCCCCACATTCTGGTGGCCCACCTTTCTATCTCTAGTTTCTGTCCAAAGCAGCAGAAGATGTGTGATGTGTCCAAGCTCACAGAGGTCCTAAGCTGAGACTTCAATCCAAGCAGGTCACTCTCTGAGCTCCAGCAGGGAATAGGAGGTTCACCGCCCCGTCAGGTAAGTGTCTGCAAAGGGGTCAGACCAACCGAAGCACTCGCTGAGACTCAGCCTCTCGAAGCAACAAGAAGTCCACTTTTCAGAGGCTGGAGGCAAGTCACAGGTGGTCTCAGATGTGGTGACATCTGAATGTCACCACAAGGAAGTGTGTGTTGGGGACTCCAGCAGGGAATAGGAGGTTCACCGCCCCGTCAGGTAAGTGTCTGCAAAGGGGTCAGACCAACCGAAGCACTCGCTGAGACTCAGCCTCTCGAAGCAACAAGAAGTCCACTTTTCAGAGGCTGGAGGCAAGTCACAGGTGGTCTCAGATGTGGTGACATCTGAATGTCACCACAAGGAAGTGTGTGTTGGGGGAGTGTTGTGGTCCATGCGCCAGTTGGAGAAGTTTCCAGAGGTGAGGCAGAATGAGAGGAAAAGAGAGTTTCTCAAAGTGGGAGATGCTTTAGAACAGAGGGCTGGCTCAAGGTCAAGAGCCGACCCCTTTGAAGGGCTAGCAGCCCATTTTTATAGCCTCGAGACAGAAAATTCCTACAAGAAGGGTGGCATTAGGTGATTGGTTAGGATGTTCTGTGTGATAAGTTGCTCCACTCTTGTATCTGACTCTGTGATCCTATGGGCTGTAGCCCTCCAGGCTCCTCTGTCTCTGGGATTCTCCAGGCAAGAAGACTGGAGTGGGTTGCCATGCCCTCCTCCAGGGGATCTTCCCAAACCAGGGATTGAACCCAAATCTCTTATGTCTCATGCATTGGCAAGCAGTTTCTTTACCTCAAGTGCAACCTGAGAAACCCTTGGGATGCTATAGGGTGGATAGCAGATTGGGTATTTTAGGTCATATGTGGTCAGGAAACTGGCCACTTTAAATCTGGAAGCTCAGGGCAACAGTTGCTATAAGACTTGATCAGTTCCAGAGATTTTTATCCTGTGACCTTGGTCCAAGGGCTCCATGCCTGCGACCTTGGTATAGGGCTCTACAGGGAGGTCTATAGGATGGACACATGTATCCATTCAGTTCATTCGCTCAGTCATGTCCAACTCTTTGCTACCCCAAGGACTGCAGCACGCCAGGCCTCCGTGTCCATCACCAATTGTCGGAGTTTACTCACACTCATGTCCATTAACACATAGACACACATTGCATATTTCAACCTTCGTTTAAATGTTATGTTTCTTTGTGCAGCACAGTATACTAACATAGTAAGTGAGATGACTGTTTCTGGGAAGCCATGTGCTCTGATGTCACAGCTCAGATATCTAACAAAAGGTAGTCTGTTCACTAACCACAGACTCACTAATCTCAGAATGACTGCTATAGTGCTTACAGAAGCAGCCATGAGCAGGCTACAGGAAATGGAGGTCTATAGGATGGACACATGTATCCATTCAGTTCATTCGCTCAGTCATGTCCAACTCTTTGCTACCCCAAGGACTGCAGCACGCCAGGCCTCCGTGTCCATCACCAATTGTCGGAGTTTACTCACACTCATGTCCATTAACACATAGACACACATTGCATATTTCAACCTTCGTTTAAATGTTATGTTTCTTTGTGCAGCACAGTATACTAACATAGTAAGTGAGATGACTGTTTCTGGGAAGCCATGTGCTCTGATGTCACAGCTCAGATATCTAACAAAAGGTAGTCTGTTCACTAACCACAGACTCACTAATCTCAGAATGACTGCTATAGTGCTTACAGAAGCAGCCATGAGCAGGCTACAGGAAATCCACATGAACCTCAAGGGCTTCGCTTTTGGCGAGAACTCCTGTTTGCAGATGACACATATTTATGTGCAGCTGGTTGCACACACAGCAGAAACATGTGTCTGAGACACAGACCAGAGCAACAGCTCCATCTCAGAGGGACCAAAAGGCACTCACAGGAGAGTGTGGGTCAGTCCGCCCCGTGAGGGGGCCCATGATTTGAATGTGGTGGCTCTTCCCTTCCGGTGTTAGGGTCCCATTGAGATGCCGTTGGTTGTACATCCACAGTGAACCATGTACGTAACCCCGGTCTCTCAAACTACTGACAGCACTTGAGTCTATTAAGGGGTCAGAAAACTTTATTCTGAAGAGAAAAATGAAGATGAATGTCACTCAGTCGTGTCTGACTCTTTGCAACCCCATGGACTATACAATCCATGGAATTCTCCAGGCTGGAATACTGGAGTGGGTAGCCTTTTCCTTCTCCAGGGTATCCTCCCAACTCAAGGATCAAATCCAGGTCTCCCACTTTGCGGATGGATTCTTTACCAGATAAGCCACCAGGAAAGCCCAAGAATACTGGAGTGGATAGCCTTTCCCTTCTCCAGGGGATCTTCCTAACCTAGGGATTGAACCCAGGTCTCCTGCATTGCAAGCAGATTCTTTACCAGCTGAGCCACCAAGGAAGTCCTGTTCTGAAGAAGCCAGATAATAAATATTTTAGCCTCTGCAAGCTGCATGGTCTCTGTGACAGTTACCCACCACTGCTCTGGGAGCCCCAGAGCAGCCACTGGCAGAAGGTAAGTGAATGGATGAGGCATGGTACAAATAAAGCTTTGTTTAGAAAAAGAGACAGACACATGGAACAGGGCACATGAGATCTTAGTTTCCTAGAGATCTCACTTTCTCTGCCAGGGAATCCAGGCCCCCTGCAGCAGATGCACAGAGTCTGAACCATTGGACCACCAGGTAAGTCCCCATCTGAAACTATTCTGAAATATAGCAACTGTATTGTTTTAAAAGTCAATCAAACAATAGTTCCTGCAGGCTTTCTACAAGTTTACTTGTGCAAAGGTAAGGAAAAGTATGACCAACCTAGATAGCATATTGAAAAGCACAGACATTACTTTGCCAACAAAGGTCCGTTCAGTCATGGCTAAGGTTTTTCCAGTGGTCATGTATGAATGTGAGTTGGACTGTGAGAAAGCTGAGCACCGAGGAACTGATGCTTTTGAAATGTGGTGTTGGAGAAGACTCTTGAGAGTCCCTTGGACTGCAAAGAGATCCAACCAGTCCATTCTGAAGGAGATCAGCCCTGGGTTTTCTTTGGAAGGAAGGATGCTAAAGCTGAAACTCCAGTACGCTGGCCACCTCATGCGAAAAGACCCATTGGAGTCTTCCTCATTGGAAAAGACTCTGATGCTGGGAGGGACTGGGGGCAGGAGGAGAAGAGGACAACAGAAAATGGCTGGATGGTATCACAGGCTTGATGGATGTGAGTCTGGGTGAACGCCAGGAGTTGGTGATGGGCAGGGAGGCCTGGCTTGCTGTGATTCTTGGGGTCGCAAAGAGTCAGACGTGACTGAGTGACCAAATTAAACTGAACTGAAGGAATGTGAACCTATCCAACTTTTAGAAACATGTTATGTGTGCCCAGAAGAAGTCTCTTCACTGTAGTAAAAAGTGCACCACCTTTCAGACAATGGTCCTCTGTCAAATATGACTCTGTTCCTTGAAGGGGGGGTCACATAGGCTCAGTTGAAAGAAATTTTTGGCCAGTGGCCAGTGAAGGAATTTCCAGCATCCAAAGCAGTAGCCTTCAAACACTAAAGAAGCAGAGGCTTCCTTTACAGCATCCTGCTTCCTGTGAAGGCCTTGAATTACCAGCTTTAGGGATAGATGACTGGTCCTTTTTGCCATCTGTATGTGTGTGTGTGTATGTGTGTGTGTGACTGTGACTGCCATGTGTGTGTGTGTGTGTGTGTGTGTGTGTGTGTGTGTGTGACTGTGACTGTACTGGGAGTGAGAAGGAGGAAACGGGATAGACTTTTTCTGTCTGTGCTAAGTAGTGATTCTTTGTGATACCGTGGACCATAGCCCACCAGGTTCCTCAGTCCATGGGATTCTCCAGGCAAGACTAGTGGAGTGGGGTTGCCGTTTGCTTCTCCCCTTCTTCTTTCTTCAGGGGATCTTCCCAACACAGAGATAAACTTTAATGTGGTAAAACGTATCTGGACTCTCCTATAGTATCTGGATTCTCCTGACTGTCATTTTATTCCCTGGTTCTAACAATGTGCTGTCAAATGAACCAACAGACTCAGCACTGTACAGAGAGCTTGTTAGAAATTCAAGTTCTCCATGCCTTCCCTAACAACCTTTTTCTTTCTTTCTTTCTTTCTTTTTTTTAATCCCTTGTTACACTTTTTTGGTAGGGGAAAATGGCTTTATTTTTTATCTTTTGGTTGGGCTGCACAGCGTGTGTGATCTTAGTTACCCTGTGGGTGCTAAGTCACTTCAACGGTGTCCACCTGTTTGCGATCCCATATGTTTGCCTGTGTGCTAAGTCACTTCGGTCCTGTCTACTCTTTGGAATCTCATGGACCATAGCCAGCCAGGCTCCTCTGTCCATGGGATTCTTCAGGCAGGAATACTGGAGTGGGTTGCCATGCCCTTGAGTTCTCCTGAGCAGTGATCAAAGCTGTGCCCCCTGCATTGGCAGCATGGAGTCTTAACCACTGGACCACGAGGGAAGTCCCAAGTAAGAATCTCTTACAAGTATCTCTATTGGATTTTTTGGTTTCCCACGTGGCCCAGTGGTAAAGAATCTGCCTGAAGGAGAAGCAGTTTCAATCCCTGGGTTGGTAAGATTGCTTAGAGAAGAAAAAAGCAACCCACGCCAGCATTCTTGCCTGGAGAATCTCATGGACAGAGGAGCCTGGCGGTCTACCATCCATAAGGTCGCAAAGAGTGGAACACGACTTATTGACTGAACATGCACTCACTGTTTTTGTTTTTCCCCTTAAAATGTGCCATATGAAGCTAGAAAGGCATTTATTGCATACTCATCCAAGTGATATCATAGCAAAGGAGCAGAAATTTCATTCTGCCTTTGGGAAAAGCAGTACTCTTGAGGTTATCTTACTGAAATCTCAAATGTGGAATCTTTTTTTGCAGCTTTGAAATTGCTTGCCTTGGTTTCCACTAGAATTGCCTTGATGAACCTGGTGTCACATTTTCATGTCATGAGCTGGTTGGGTCCCAGAAGGCATGCAAGATTTGAAAAAGACATTCCCAAATATAAAACGAGGGGTGAAGGTAAGGGTGCCAGGTGGGCATCAGAGCTTGTGTGCTCTCAGGAGCCTTGAGCCTGCCCCCTGGCCAGAGCTGTGATCTCCAGACCCTGATCTCAGCTGAGGGTTACTCCTGGAGTGGTGACTGTGGCCCAGGCTGGGGGCTACTTCATACATCTTTATCCATTCATCTGTTGATGGGCATCTAGGTTGCATCCANTTTTTCTTCAGGGTATCTTCCCAACACAGAGATAAACTTTACTGTGGTATAAAAGTATCTGGACTCTCCTATAGTATCTGGATTCTCCTGACTGTCATTTTATTCCCTGGTTCTAACAATGTGCTGTCAAATGAACCAACAGGCTCAGCACTGTACAGAGAGCTTGTTAGAAATTCAAGTTCACCATGCCTTCCCTAACAACATTTTTCTTTCTTTTTTTTTTTTAAATCCCTTGTTACACATTTTTGGTAGGGGAAAATGGCTTTATATTTTATATTTTGGTTGTGGTGCACAGCGTGTGTGATCTTAGTTACCCTGCGGGAGCTAAGTCACTTCAACGGTGTCCACCTGTTTGTGATCCCATATGTTTGCCTGTGTGCTAAGTCACTTCAGTCCTGTCCACTCTTTGGAATCTCATGGACCATAGCCCACCAGGCTCCTCTGTCCATGGGATTCTTCAGGCAGGAATACTGGAGTGGGTTGCCATGCCCTTGAGTTCTCCTGAGCAGTGATCAAAGCTGTGCCCCCTGCATTGGCAGCATGGAGTCTTAACCATGGACCACGAGGGAAGTCCCAAGTAAGAATCTCTTACAAGTATCTCTATTGGATTTTTTGGTTTCCCACGTGGCCCAGTGGTAAAGAATCTGCCTGAAGGAGAAGCAGTTTCAATCCCTGGGTTGGTAAGATTGCTTAGAGAAGAAAAAAGCAACCCACGCCAGCATTCTTGCCTGGAGAATCTCATGGACAGAGGAGCCTGGCGGTCTACCATCCATAAGGTTGCAAAGAGTGGAACACGACTTATTGACTGAACATGCACTCACTGTTTTTGTTTTTCCCCTTAAAATGTGCCATATGAAGCTAGAAAGGCATTTATTGCATACTCATCCAAGTGATATCATAGCAAAGGAGCAGAAATTTCATTCTGCCTTTGGGAAAAGCAGTACTCTTGAGGTTATCTTACTGAAATCTCAAATGTGGAATCTTTTTTTGCAGCTTTGAAATTGCTTGCCTTGGTTTCCACTAGAACTGCCTTGATGAACCTGGTGTCACATTTTCATGTCATGAGCTGGTTGGGTCCCAGAAGGCATGCAAGATTTGAAAAAGACATTCCCAAATATAAAACGAGGGGTGAAGGTAAGGGTGCCAGGTGGGCATCAGAGCTTGTGTGCTCTCAGGAGCCTTGAGCCTGCCCCCTGGCCAGAGCTGTGATCTCCAGACCCTGATCTCAGCTGAGGGTTACTCCTGGAGTGGTGACTGTGGCCCAGGCTGGGGGCTACTTCATACATCTTTATCCATTCATCTGTTGATGGGCATCTAGGTTGCATCCACGTCCCAGCTATTCTAAATAATGCTGCTATGAACGTTTGGGCTGCATGTATCTTTTTGAATCATGTTCTTCTCTGGATATATGTCCAGGAACGGGATTATGGTAACTCTGTTTTTGGGTTTAAAGGACCCTCCACAATATTCTCCGTAGTAAATGTACCAACTTACATTCCCACCAACAGTGTAGGAGGTTCCGCTTTTCCCCACCCCTTCTCCAGCATTTATTATCTGCAGACTTTTAAATAAGACTTTAAATGGCTATTCTGACTGGTGTGATGTGATATCCCAGTGTGCTTTCGATTTGCCTTCCCTTTTATTGGTGATGTTGAGCGTCTTTTCTTGTGGCCTGTTGGCCATCTGTATGTCTTCTTTGGAGAAATGTCTTTCTAGGTCTCCTGCTGGTAGGTATCCCAGATCTTGGAGAAGGCAATGGCAGGCCACTCCAGTGTTCTTGCCTGGAGAATGGAGAATAGGTTGGTCATAGCTTTTCTTCCAAGGAGCAGGAGTCTTTAATATCATGGTGGCAGTCACCATCTGCCATGATTTTGGAGCACCCCCACATAAAGTCTGTGACTGTTTCCATTGTTTCCCCACCTATTTGCCATGAAAAGTGATGGGACTGAATGCCATGATCTGAGCTTTTTAAATGTTTAGTGTTAAGCTGACTTTTTCATTCTCTTTCACTTTCATCCAGAGGCTTTTTAGCTCCTCTTCACTTTCATCCAGAGGCTTTTTAGCTCCTCTTCACTTTCTTCTATAAGGGTGGCATCCTCTGAGTATCTCAGGTTGTTGATATTTCTCCTCAGAGTCTTAACTGCAGCTTGTGTTTCATCTAGCCCAGCATTTTGCATGATGTGTTCTGCCTATAAGTTAAATAAGCAGGGTGACATTATGCAGCTTTGATGTACTCCTTTCCAGATTTGGACCCAGACTGTCATTCTGTGTCCCATTATAACAGCTGTTTCTTGACCTGCATACAGATTTCTCAGAAGGCAGGTAAGTTGGCCTGGTATTCCCATCCCTTGAAGAATCTTCCACAGTTTGCAGAGATCTACACAGTCAAAGGCATTGGCAAAAATTACAGCAGAAGTAGATGTTTTCCTGGAGTTCCCTTGCTTGTTCTATGATCTATCAAGTGTTGGCAATTTAATGTCTGATTCCTCTGCCTTTTCTAAATCGTGTTTGAACATCTTGGAGTTCCTGGTTCATGTGCTGTTGAAGCCTTGCTTGGAGAATTTTGAACATTATTTTGCTAGTGTGTGAGATGAGTGCAAGAAAGGCACTCACAGAGAGAGTGTGGGTCAGTCCGACCCCTGAGGGGCGCCCATGGTTTGAACGTCGTGGCTCTTCCCTTCTGGTCTTTGGGTCCCATTGCGATGCCCTTGGTTCAACATCCACAGTGAACCAAGTACATAACTCCGGTCCCTCAAACTAGTGACAGCACTTGAGTCTATTAAGGGGTCAGAAAACATTATTCTGAAGAGAAAAATGAGGGTGAATGTCGCTCAATTGTGTCTGACTCTTTGCAACCCCATGGACTATACAGTCCATGGAGTTCTCCAGGCCAGAATACTGGAGTGGGTAGCCTTTTCCTTCTCCAAGGTATTCTCCCAACTCGAGGATCAAACCCACGTCTCCCACTTTGCAGGTGGATTCTTGACCAGCTGAGCCACCAGGAAAGCCCAAGAATACTGGAGTGGGTAGGATTTCCCTTCTCCAGGGGATCTTCCTAACCTAGGGATTGAACTCATGTCTCCTGCATTGCAGGCAGATTCTTTACCAGCTGAGCCACCAAGGAAGTCCTGTTCTGAAGAAGCCAGATAGTAAATATTTTAGCCTTTACAAGCTGCATGGTCTCTGTGGCAGTTATCCACCACTGCCCTGGGAGCCCCAGAGTAGCCACTGGCATAAAGTAAGTGAATGGATGAGGCATGGTACCAATAAAGCTTTCTTTAGAAAAAGAGACAGGCTTACACCACAGGGCATGTCGGATCTTAGTTTCCTGGAGATCTCACTTTCTCTGTTGGGGAATCCATGTCTCCTGCAGTGGACACACAGAGTCTGAACCATTGGACCACAGGTAAGTCCCCATCTGAAACTATTCTGAAATATAGCAACTGTATTGTTTTAAAAGCCAATCACACAATAGTTCCTGCAGGCTTTCTACAAGTTTACTTGTGCAAAAGTAAGGAAAGATATGACCAACCTAGATAGCAAATCGAAAAGCAGAGACATTACTTTGCCAACAAAGGTCCGTCCAGTCAGGGCTAAGGATTTTCCAGTGGTCATGTATGAATGTGAATTGGACTGTGAAGAAAGCTGAGCACCGAAGAATTGATGCTTTTGAAACGTGGTGTTGGAGAAGACTCTTGAGAGTCCCTTGGACTGCAAGGAGATCCAACCAGTCCATTCTGAAGGAGATCAGCCCTGGGTTTTCTATGGAAGGAAGGATGCTTAAAGCTGAAACTCCAGTACGCTGGCCACCTCATGCGAAAAGACCCATTGGAGTCTTCCTCATTGGAAAAGACTCTGATGCTGGGAGGGATTGGGGGCAGGAGGAAAAGAGGATGACAGAGGATGAGATGGCTGGATGGTATCACCGGATTGATGGATGTGAGTCTGGGTGAACGCCAGGAGTTGGTGATGGGCAGGGAGGCCTGGCTTGCTATGATTCTTGGGGTCGCAAAGAGTCGGACATAACTGAGTGACTGAACATGGAGGGACTGGGGGCAGGAGGAAAAGAGGATGACAGAGGATGAGATGGCTGGATGGTATCACCGACTTGATGGATGTGAGTCTGGGTGAACTCCAGGAGTTGGTGATGGGCAGGGAGGCCTGGCTTGCTATGATTCATGAGGTCGCAAAGAGTCAGACATGACTGAGTGACCGAACTGAACTGAACTGAAGGAATGTCAACCTATCCAACTTTTAGAAACATGTTATGTGTGCCCAGAAGAAGTCTCTTAGTTGCAGTAAAAATTGCACCACCTTTCAGACAGTGGTCCTCCGTCAAATACGGCTTTGTTCCTTGAAGGGGGGTCACATAGGCTCAGTTGAAATAAATTTTTGGCCAGTGGCTAGTGAAGGAATTTCCAGCATCCAAAGCAGTAGCCTTCAAACGCTAAAGAAGCAGAGGCTTCCTTTTCAGCATCCTGCTTCCTGTGAAGGCCTTGAATTATCAGCTTTAGGGATAGATGACTGGTCCTTTTTGCCGTCTGTGTGTGTGTGTGTGCGTGCATGTGTGACTGTGACTGTACTGGAAGTGAGAAGGAGGAAACGGGATAGACTTTTTCTGTCTGTGCTAAGTAGTGATTCTTTGTGACACCATGGACCATAGCCCAAGAGGCTCCTCAGTCCATGGGATTCTCCAGGCAAGACTAGTGGAGTGGGTTGCCATTTTCTTCTCCCCTTCTTTTTTCTTCAGGGTATCTTCCCAACACAGAGATAAACTTTACTGTGGTATAAAAGTATCTGGACTCTCCTATAGTATCTGGATTCTCCTGACTGTCATTTTATTCCCTGGTTCTAACAATGTGCTGTCAAATGAACCAACAGGCTCAGCACTGTACAGAGAGCTTGTTAGAAATTCAAGTTCACCATGCCTTCCCTAACAATATTTTTCTTTCTTTCTTTTTTTTAAATCCCTTGTTACACATTTTTGGTAGGGGAAAATGGCTTTATATTTTATATTTTGGTTGTGGTGCACAGCGTGTGTGATCTTAGTTACCCTGCGGGAGCTAAGTCACTTCAACGGTGTCCACCTGTTTGTGATCCCATATGTTTGCCTGTGTGCTAAGTCACTTCAGTCCTGTCCACTCTTTGGAATCTCATGGACCATAGCCCACCAGGCTCCTCTGTCCATGGGATTCTTCAGGCAGGAATACTGGAGTGGGTTGCCATGCCCTTGAGTTCTCCTGAGCAGTGATCAAAGCTGTGCCCCCTGCATTGGCAGCATGGAGTCTTAACCACTGGACCAAGTTGTGGTGCACAGCGTGTGTGATCTTAGTTACCCTGCGGGAGCTAAGTCACTTCAACGGTGTCCACCTGTTTGTGATCCCATATGTTTGCCTGTGTGCTAAGTCACTTCAGTCCTGTCCACTCTTTGGAATCTCATGGACCATAGCCCACCAGGCTCCTCTGTCCATGGGATTCTTCAGGCAGGAATACTGGAGTGGGTTGCCATGCCCTTGAGTTCTCCTGAGCAGTGATCAAAGCTGTGCCCCCTGCATTGGCAGCATGGAGTCTTAACCACTGGACCACGAGGGAAGTCCCAACTAAGAATCTCTTACAAGTATCTCTATTGGATTTTTTGGTTTCCCACGTGGCCCAGTGGTAAAGAATCTGCCTGAAGGAGAAGCAGTTTCAATCCCTGGGTTGGTAAGATTGCTTAGAGAAGAAAAAAGCAACCTATGCCAGCATTCTTGCCTGGAGAATCTCATGGACAGAGGAGCCTGGCGGTCTACCATCCATAAGGTCGCAAAGAGTGGAACACGACTTATTGACTGAACATGCACTCACTGTTTTCGTTTTTCCCCTTAAAATGTGCCATATGAAGCTAGAAAGGCATTTATTGCATACTCATCCAAGTGATATCATAGCAAAGGAGCAGAAATTTCATTCTGCCTTTGGGAAAAGCAGTACCCTTGAGGTTATCTTACTGAAATCTCAAATGTGGAATCTTTTTTTTTTGCAGCTTTGAAATCGCTTGCCTTGGTTTCCACTAGAACTGCCTTGATGAACCTGGTGTCACATTTTCACGTCATGAGCAGGTTGGGTCCCAGAAGGCATACAAGATTTGAAAAAGACATTCCCAAATATAATACGAGGGATGAAGGTAAGGGTGCCAGCTGGGCATCAGAGCATGTATGCTCTCAGGAGCCTTGAGCCTGCCCCCTGGCCAGAGCTGTGATCTCCAGACCCGACCTTAGCTGAGGGTTACTCCTGGAGTGGTGACTGTGGCCCAGGCTGGGGGCTACTTCATACATCTTCTTTATCCATTCATCTGTTAATGGACATCTAGGTTGCATCCATGTCCCAGCTATTCTAAATAATGCTGCTATGAACATTTGGGATGCATGTATCTTTTCAAATCATATTCTTCTCTGGATATATGTCCAGGAATGGGATTATGGTAACTCTGTTTTCAGGTTTTAAAGGACCCTCCACAATGTTCTCCGTAGTAAATATACCAACTTACATTCCCACCAACAGTGTAGGAGGTTCCGTTTTTCCCCACCCTTTCTCCGGCATTTATTATCTGCAGACTTTTAAATAAGACTTTTAAATGGCTATTCTCACTGGTGTGACATGATACCCCAGTGTGGTTTCTATTTGCCTTCCCTTTTACTGGTGATGTTGGGCGTCTTTTCATGTGGCCTGTTGGCCATCTGTATGTCTTCTTTGGAGAAATGTCTCTCTAGGTCTCCTGCTGGTAGGTATCCCAGATCTTGGAGAAGGCAGTGACAAGCCACTCCAGTGTTCTTGCCTGGAGAATGGAGAATAGGTTGGTCATAGCTTTTCTTCCAAGGAGTCTTTTAATATCATGGCTGCAGCCACCATCTGCCATGATTTTGGAGCACCACCACATAAAATCTGTGACTGTTTCCATTGTTTCCCCACCTATTTGCCATGAAAAGTGATGGGACTGAATGCCATGATCTGAGCTTTTTAAATGTTTAGTGTTAAGCCGAGTTTTTCACTCTCACTTTCATCCAGAGGCTCTTTAGCTCCTCTTCACTTTCTTCCATAAGGGTGGAATCCTCTGAGTATCTCAGGTTGTTGATATTTCTCCTCACAGTCTTAACTGCAGCTTGTGTTTCATCTAGCCCAGCATTTTGCATGATGTGTTCTGCCTATAAGTTAAATAAGCAGGGTGACATTATGCAGCTTTGATGTACTCCTTTCCCGATTTGGACCCAGACTGTCGTTCCATGTCCCATTATACAGCTGTTTCTTGACCGGCATACAAATTTCTCAGAAGGCAGGTAAGTTGGCCTGGTATTCGCATCTCTTGAAGAATCTCCC
>SJXQ01009149.1:0-53527 GCA_006408695.1 Aepyceros melampus
AAAAAAAAAAAAGAAAATGCAAAGGAAGCATTACTTTTTTTTATATACCAAGTATTCATTCATTTACTGAATTATTCACTCAGCAGTACTTACTGGATGCATATTATAAACACTGCTTACAATATTGGGGATTTGGCAGTGGAAAAATAAAGGCAAAAATCCCTGCCTTAAAGGACTTTAAAGTCTGAAAAGGAGAGAAATTCAATAAAATAAATATCCTTATTCCCTATCTATCTATCTATCTATAACCTATCCATAAAGTAAGATAATGCTTGGTGCCATGAAGAAAAAGTAAAGTAGACATGGAGGATAGGCATGTGAAGATCTATTTGCACTTGAAAATAGGACTGTCTTGGAATTTTTCACTGAGAAGGTCACATTTAATTAAGGACTTAAAGAATGCAGGAGTGAGTTAGCTTACAAGCTGTTGGTATGTCTAACTCATGACAGGCACACACAGCAAAGAGAGCAGCATGGTCAGAGCAGATTGAAAGAGAGCTTTAAAAAAAAGTCAGAGAAGTAAGGAAAGCAGTCCTGTATCTCTTATGAGCCATTGTAATGACTAACGAATCTTGAATAGACAAGTGACACATTATAGAGTAAGATGATTCTAGCTGTCCTGTTAGAAACAGATAACAGGGGGAAAAGAAAGAAAGTAGAAGGAACAGTTACAGAGTTGTTAAAAATAATCTAGACATTCAGCCAAGACTGAAGACTCAGCCTTGGGCATTAGCAATGCAGTAGGTAAGGAGAGATTAGATTCTGAATATATTTTGAAGTTTAGATATTATAGTGTCTGCTGATGCACAATAGCACATAAGGAAAAAAAAAAGTAGCTAAGATCATTTCATGGTTTGGGGCAAAAGCAATTGGGAGAATGAGGTTGCTACTTATTGACGTGCAGAATACTTTAGAAGGAGGGAAAGGGCAAAAGTCAGTTTTGGACACATTATATCTGTGATAATAGTATTCATTAATTTTAAGTGTTAAAATAGTTACAGGAGAGAAGTTTAGAAGAGAAGTCAGTGATATAGAATTTATTATTAGTGCAACAAATTATACTATTATAATAAATAAATAATATAGAATTTATGCTTAATAGTATTTAAGCATAATTAGCAGTCCTTGGGGTCGCTGACTGAGCAACTTCACTTTCACTTTTCACTTTCATGCGTCGGAGAAGGAAATGGCAACCTACTCCAGTGTTCTTGCCTGGAGAATCCCGGGGACAGGAAAGCGTGGTGGGCTGCTGTCTATGGGGTTGCACAGAGTCGGACACGACTGAAGCGACTTAGCAGCAGCAGCAGCAGGGTGAGACCACCAACATCATGTACTTGAGCATGGAAGACAATAATAGGTTCAAGAACTGAGACCCTGGGAACTTAAAGTTATAAATTCAAGAAATATAAATAATAAATGAGATTGTGATGTAGTTATAATCAAAGGAATCATTTTGCAACATAGAAGAACCTTCATGGATGATTTGCAAAAAGACTTGGCTCTATTTTGAGTAAAAATAAAAAGGCATGTTAAAACTAGAAATTCACCAATAATCTCGAGAAAGAAATGTAAAATACAAATGTTATAAAATAAGACAGCTTAGTGATATAGAAAACAAGTGGAATTATCTAAATGCAAATTAACTCTTTAGTTTTAAAGACATTGAAATTTCCTTATGAACCTTTACAGTTGAACATGAAAATAAAGTTCTCAAGAAATGATTGAAATAATATCAATAGTCCATGAGTTGATAGCGATAATGATAAAAACAGATTTTTATTTAAAAAATGAATCTGAATGAAAGAAAAGTGAGTTACAAAAAACCCTCTACTTTTATATAGTCTCGAGTCAATTTCAGAAATAAACAATTCTTTCATCCCCAAGAAAAATACTACTTTAAACTCAGTATCAATGAAACTAAATCATTTCCTTTTGTCTTCATGTACCAACACAGCTAAACTTACTTAATTTGAGAATCATAGTGATGAAAGCCAGTCTTTAAAGAGATAGGAAGTATTGAGGAAGCATATTCAAGATGGAGGAGGAGGGGGAATTATGTATCAACATAACAAGAAAAATAGTGGAACAGATCATGGAGTAAAGGAGCAGGGAAGAAGGAGAGAAAAGAAGTTGAGAAGGAGAAGAGATGGGATGCAGGGGTCTTCATTCCCGTGGACCCCACTTCTCAACCTTAGATTGATATTGAAAGGAGTGATAGTAAAACTATCCACACATGGGAATCCTAGAGTCAACCTAAAGAATCATCAACACTTTAGAGAACTCCTCTGTGTCCACCATAGAACCATTGCTAAGGAGTAGAAATGGCCAAAAGTATGTGTGTGCCAAGTCCATTCAGGTGATTGTATCCTGTCAGGTTCTTCTATCCATGGGATTTCCCAGGCAAGAATACTGGAGTTGCTTGCCATGCCCTCCTCCAGGGGATCTTCCCCATCCAAGAATCAAACCAACATCTCTTATGTCTCCTGTATTGGCAGGCGAGTTCTTTATCATTAGTGCTATCTAGGAAGCCACAGAAAAGACCGAGATCGGTAACTAAATATACAGACTGAGTCAGTTTTCTATTTTTTGTGACAATATTAAAAATACTTATTTTAGGACCCAAAGTAAGTGACTGTCAGGTTCTTCTATCCATGGGATTTCCCAGGCAAGAATACTGGAGTTGCTTGCCATGCCCTCCTCCAGGGGATCTTCCCCATCCAAGAATCAAACCAACATCTCTTATGTCTCCTGTATTGGCAGGCGAGTTCTTTATCATTAGTGCTATCTAGGAAGCCACAGAAAAGACCGAGATCGGTAACTAAATATACAGACTGAGTCAGTTTTCTATTTTTTGTGACAATATTAAAAATACTTATTTTAGGACCCAAAGTAAGTGGGTCCTATGTTACATCCTATGTTACATCTATGTTACATCCAGGCAGACCCACTCAACTCTTTCCTTGCACTACCATGCTGTTTATTTTTAAACATTTATTTTGATGTTCCATACAATTTTTATATTTTAAAAAAATTTTATTGGAGTACAGTTGATTTACAGTGCTGTTAGTTTCAGGTATGCAGCAACATGAGTCAGTTACACAACACATGTATCCACTTTTTTAAAGGTTCTTTTCCCATGTGAGTCATTACAGAATTCTGAGCTCCCTGTGCTATACAGTAGGTCCTTATCAGTTATCTATTTTATATATAGTAGTGGGTATATGTGAATCCCAATATCCCTTTTTATCCCTCTCTACTCCTCACTTTCCCCCTTGGTAACCACAAATTGTTGTTTTACATCTGTGAGAGTTGCCGATTTTCTACGCCTACTTGCACAACATTGGAAATCCATAGTGTTAAATTCTGAAACAGCAAGTGCTGCTTCATTGTGAGAGGGCCACAGAGAGAAACAAAAAGATAATTAAAAAAAAAAAAAAACTTGATGTCAGAGTCATCCTCAAAGGACTGGGAGAATGAGGGAGAGACAAATTAAGGTCTCATTAAGCAAAGAGGATCCCAGTTGACCGAGGCAAGCTTGTAGGTCACTGGAAGTCGCCCTAAGGACTTGAGGCACAGCATGACTACCATACCAGACCACTACACCTGGAGGATATGATGCTTTTCCTAGTATGCAACATCCTCTGACAAAGTAAAATTGCAATGATCACCAGAAGATACTATTTTAAACTAGGCAAAAAAATGGAAACAGAGTTCTTTGAAAATTGGAATATTCTTCTCTACCTGGAAGAACAGAACCCTGAAAGTTGATTTGATATGTAGAAAATTCTGGAAATTGTTACATTTTTTAATAGAATTTTCAATAAAGAGTGCAGACTCTTTGCAACTCCATGCACTGTAGTCTCTCTGGCTCCTCAGTTCATGGAATTCTCCAGGCAAAAATACTGGAGTGGGTTGCCATTTCCTTCTCCAGGGGATCTTACCGACCCAGGGAGCAAACCTGGGTATCCTGCATTGCAGGCAGATTCTTTACCATCTGAGCCACAGGGAAGCCCAATAGAGGGTGCATGGAGTCCTAATTCAATTAGAACTATTTAGTCAAGAAATAATTTAGCATTGTCAAAGGGTTGGGAATAAGAATAAGAATATTGTTTTTTTTTTTTTCCTCCTCCCATTTTTCTATATTGACTTACTGCTAGTTACTTGGGGTTTGGTCCAGTATCTCATTCACAGTGACTTGAATGAAATCATTGAATTATACCAAGAATGAAATTATACTTTAGAGAGATTTATAGTGCATTCCAAGGCCCCAGGGGGACTATCCCCATACAAACTGATAAGGATACAAGCAAAGTTGTAATCACTAGCGGTAAATTGGGAGAAAATAACACCTTTTTCTAATGTCTTCTTGTGTAGTAATTGACTCTTCTACCAGATATGAAACCAAATCAAGTTAATAAAAATTTCAAAAGAAAGTTCGTGTCACAGCAATAAAAAGTAGGATATCAACTAATTCATTTTCCCCACAACATCAAGACATATTTTTCAGTAATATTAACAATTTCTGTGTAAGTTATTTGATCAAGTTTCCTTTTTCTGGTTCTGAATGTTAGACTCTTCCCAGTGTTCTTCAGTTGCCTGGGCATCCTATATACATATATCACTTTCAGCAGGAGTAAAATCAGACTTTGTAAAAGAACAAATGGTTAAAGAAAACAGAGTTAGCATAAACACTTTATCTCACTTATTAAAAAAAATTACTGGCTATGTTGGTCAGAATATTTAAACTAAATCACTCAAGTATCATAATGTCTTCAATGGGAAAGGAAAGCATAATTCATTTAAATCACAAATTATAATTTTTTTCATCTTGTTGTATGGCAGAAACCAGCAGAATATAGTAAAGCAATTACCCTCCAATTAAAAATTTTTTTGGATGCATGGGGCTGGTGCACGGGGAAGATCCAGAGAAATGAAATGGGGTGGGAGGTGGGAGGGGGGTTCAGGATTGGGAACTCATGTACACCCGTGGCGGATTCATGTCAATGTATGGCAAAACCAATACAGTATTGTAAAGTAAAATAAAGTAAAAATAAAAATTAAAAAAAAATTAAGTTATAAATTTGTACACAATTCATACATTGTATAGAAAAGTATGTTAATTTTTTTATTGCTCTGACACAATTAATTATCAAACTGATTTTTACTTTTTTAAAGATTTATTTATTTATTTGGCTTCACCAGGTTGTAGCTGTGGCACAAAGGATCTTTGCTGCCACATGTGTGGCATCTTTGCTATGGCATGCAGAATTTATTTTTTTTAGTTGTGATATGTGGGATCTTTTTTAGTTGTGGTACGTGGAATCTTTAGTTTGGCATGTGAGCTCTTAGTCATGTCATGGAGGATCTAGTTCTCTGTCCAGGAATTGAACCCAGGCCTCTTGTATTAGGAGTTTTAGCCACTGGACCACCAGTGAAATCCCAAAAATGGATTTTTAAAAATGGCACAATGTGAATCAGCCACAACATTGTAAAGCAATTATCCTCCAATTAAAAATAGTTTTTTTAAAAAAGATGAAGGGAAAAAACCTATATTAAAAGCATATGCTAAGATAACTTCTTCAGTTGTGTCTCCTTGTGTGTGACCCTATGGACTGTAGCCCCCAGGTCCTCTGTCCATGGGGTTCCCCAGGAAAGGATACTGGAATGGGTTGCCATTTCCTCCTCCAGGGAATCTTCTGACCCAGGGATCAAACCTGTGTCTCTTATGTCTCCTGGTTTTGGAGGCGGGTTCTTTACCACTAGCGCCACCTGGGGAGCCCTAAATTATTTCATTGATAGTGGGGGGAGGGTGCACATTTGCAGAAGCTTTGCACTGTCTAAGCCCTCTTTTGAGTCTCATCTTCAGAATTAAGTGTGTGTGCTGACAGACATTCTAAATACCAAAATAAAGATGAGATCTCTCTCTAATTTTTAATCCTTAATTTGGCAAGCCTTATGGTAGCTATCAGGAAGAATCTGCATTGTTTCTGTAAAGAATCACTTTTCCACAGCAATAGACACACATAACTAGTCCACTGTGTTTTCTGAATAGGAGAAATCCACACATACCACTATTATGAATAGTACATTTACTTTTCTCAAATTAATCTCTCCTTCTAATCACCATGGAGCTTGTTTTGAATACTGCCAGCCCTTACTTCACCTCTCACTGATAACTGAACTTACTTCAATGTGCTTGTGTGCTATTATATTGAAGATACTTTCACTAAGGTTACCCGTAAGCTTGCAATTCACAAATCCACTGAATATTTTTCAGATCTTATCTTACATGTCTATCCAATATTTGTAATAATTCTTATTTTTTTTTCAGAGCTATGACATGTCTAATTACTTCTCCAAATGTATAAATACAAGTGCAAACATTAATAAATGCTTTCTTCATAGAAACCCATGTTTGGAGAACTCATATCATGACTGCACTATACACCAGTCTCTATATATGCCACTTTCTGTATGCTGCTCATCCAGAAATTACTGTGAGGTTTTAGGGAAAAAGTGAAAGTGTTAGTTGCTCAGTTGTGTCTGACTGTTTGTGACCCATGGACTGTAGCCCACCAGGCTCTTCCGTCCATGGCATTCTCCAGGTAAGAATACTGAAGTGGGCTGCCATTCCCTTCTCTGGGGAAAGGGTGGGGTCCTATTTCCCCAAGACTGAGAGAGATTCATACTTGGTAAAAATCTCAGATCAGTTGTGTAAAATTTGATAAATTACTTGACATGTGTTAGCCTGTTATTTCATTTGAAAAATATGAGTATTAATAGCAATAATAACTGCAATGAATTGAGAACTGTCTGTTTTAGGCAGGATGTGCTAGTGCTTTCTCTATATTCTGTCTTAATTCTCAAAGCAAATCCATAAATAATGTGACATTAAAATCTCTCTCATATTTAGAAAGTGAATTTTAAATACCCTGAAGGACTTGCTGTAGGGCACAAAACTAGAAGGTGAGAGAGCAGAGAATCCACCCCTTGTGTATTTACTCAAAAACCTCACAGCATTGTCACACCCAGCACATCCCTGTCCACTTGATAAATCATATCTGAAACAATAAAATTGCTGAATAAAATTTCAAAATGTAAATCTTCCTTAATACATATTTTGTGCAGCAGGATTGATGAAAATATGTGCTAACCAAGAATGAAAATTATGAGCCAACTCATTTATTTGCTTAAAGAGAGAGACAGAGGGAGCAGCTAGCCTACACAAAGAGAACATGGGAATATTCACAAATGGATTAAAATGCACAGATAAAGAACCAAAAATGAAATGAAAGGAAAGCAGCATCCAGGAAGATTCAAAGAATCTCCCAGTGTGACTCAGTCTGAAATAGCTTCAAAAGTTTCAGTCAGCTTGATACACAGGCCAGCTAAGGGTGAGCTGTTGCTCTTGAATAATTATTTCCATTCCTACTTTTTTGATACAGAAACCAAAATAGTGATAAGATGCCTCTGTCTTTATCATATGAATGTCAGCATTAGCCTCCTTACATTGTTACAGAAATTGTATTTCAAAAATAAGCCTATTTGTGGAACAAACACCAAGGAAATAAATTCCTTTATAATAAAATTATTGTAGCATTAAATATGCATTCTGTTGGATTATAAAATACTAGCAGATAAGCACAATACATTTTCCAGTTCATTTACTTTTCTCAAATCTTCCCATATAAGTCATATAGATTTTACTAACAAAAGCACAGGACAAATAAAATAACAATTTACCATTAGATCCGACAAATAAGTGAAATAATGTTGTTTTCTAAGATTGGTTAAATGAACTAAATGCATTTTAGATCATGATAATGAATTTAAGACATGTTAAATGATGTTATTAGTTCCGTGAACTAACAAGAATTCAAGTTTTTAAACAGGATTCATATATCTCACTATATTACTACATAAATTTTGTGAAATGGGTTTCTCAGGTGCCTCAGTGGTAAAGAATTTGCCTGCAATGCAAGAGACCTAGGTTCCATGTCTGGATTGGGAAGAACCCCTGAAGGAGGAAATGGAAACCCACTCCACTATTTTTGCTTGAAAAACCCCATGGACAGAGGAGCCTGGTGGGCTTGAGCACAAAATCTTGTGCAATAGTAGCTGTTGTTGAATATAAGTGATCAAAAGCTGATGTGTTTTGGTCAACTTTCCGAATTTTGGTTTTATCTCTTAAAACGTTTTCCTCATCCTTTATATTTTCCCTGGAATTTGGACCTAAATTCCTCCTAGGATGGATTCATTCCTCTAATTTTTTTTTCCAATATTTAGGGTGGGAATCATCTGCTCTCTTTTGTTCTGAAGCAGAAATCATAATTCATGCATCTCATAGCTTTACTTTATACATGCTGTGCTGTGCCGTCACTTCGGTTGTGTCCGACTTGCAACCCTGTGGAGTGTGAGCCTGCTAGGCTCCTCTGTCTATGGGATTTTCCAGGCAAGAATACTGAAGTGGGGTGCCATGCCCTCCTCCAGGGGATCTTCCTGACCCAGGGATAAAACCTGTGGCTCCTGCATTGTAGGCAGATTCTTAACTGCTGAGCCACCAGGGAAGCCCCACCTTTTTACATAATACTATAGAAATAAGGTAAGGTGAAGTCACTCAGTCGTGTCTGACTCTTTGAGACCCCATAGATTATAGCCTACCAGGCTCCTCCAACCATGGGATTTTCCAGGCAAGAGTACTGGAGTGGGTTGCCATTTCCTTCTCCAGAGGATCTTCCCAATCCAGGGATCAAACCCGGGTCTCCCACATTGTAGGCAGATGCTTTAATGAGCCACCAGGCAACATTAAAAAAACAGAAAGATAAAGGTGTGTACCTGTTGATTCCAAACTCCCTCCTATCCTTTTTTTCCTGTTCATCCCCACTGTTATATTTAAAATGGATAATCAACAAGGTCCTGCTGTACAGCACATGGAACTTTGCTCAGTGTTATGTGGCAACCTGGATGGGAAGACAGTTTGGGGGAAAATGAATACATGTACATGCATGGCTGAGTCCTTTGTTATGTCAACACTGCTGGTCATCTATACTCCAATATAAAATAGAATGTTTAAAAACTAAGAAAATATACAAAAATTTTTTCTGACTTACTTCACTCTGTGTAACAGGTGCTAGGTTCATCTACCTCACTAGAACTGACTCAAATTCACTTTTTTTATTGCTGAGCAATATTCCATTGTATATATGTACTGCATACTCTTTATCCATTCATCTTGTCAGTGGACATCCAGATTGCTTCCATGTCCTAGCTCTTGTAAATAGTTCTACAATGAACATTGAGATATATGTGTCTTTGGTAATTGTGGCTTTCTCAGAGTACATAGAAACCAACACAACATTGTAAAGCAATTTTCCTCCAAAAAATATAAAAAAAATATATAAATAGAAAAAAGAAAATTGACCAGTCATGCACACTTAAAATGAATCTTACTTGGACATTGTTAAAAGAAATAGCTAATCAAAGATGTGCAGTCTGTATTTAATACATGTAAATCATATAAATAAAACAATATATATGCTGTGAAAAAATAAAAGAAAAATGCAGAAAGAAAAAAGTAAATTTAGATGTAAGGTGGATGAACCTAGAACCTGATATACAGAGTGAAATAAGTCAGAAAGAGAAAGACAAATTTTGTATATTAATGCATATATATGGAATCTAGAAAAATAGTACTGATGAACCAATTTGCAGGGGAGGAATAGGAACACAGATGCAAAGAACAGACTTGTGGACACAGTGGTGGAAAGGGTGGGATGAATTGAGAGAGTAGCATTGAAATGCATACATCATCATGTGTAAATTAGACAGGTAGTGAAAAGTTGCTGTATGAAACTCAGTTAGCTCAGTCTGGTGTTATTTCATGACCTAGAGGGATGGAATGGGGAAGTGGGAAGGAGGCTCAAGAGGGAGAGATATATTTATACTTATAGCTGATTCAAGTTCATGTAACAATAGGTAACATGTAACAATAGAAGGAAGGAAAATGGATGGTCAAATGATGATCAACAAAATTCACAAATCCCAAAGGTTTTAAAGTATTTGTTTCTCATGCTATATAAATTATTTTAAAGTATAAGGAAGATGGATCATTAATTTTTCTGGAGTTGAGCTGCATAAGCTGCTTGTAAATTTTTGAAATTAGTTGTTTGTCACTTGCTTCATTTGTTATTATTTTCTCCCATTCAGAAGGCTGTCTTTTCACCTTGCTTATAGTTTCCTTTGTTGTGCAGAAGCTTTTAATTTTAATTAGATCCCATTTGTTTGTTTTTGCTTTTATTTCCAGTATTCTGGGAGGTGGATCATAGAGTATCCTGCTGTGATTTATGTCAGAGAGTGTTTTGCCTATGTTCTCCTCTAGGAGTTTTATAGTTTCTTGTCTTACGTTTAGATCTTTAATCCATTTTGAGTTTATTTTTGTGTAATAGACATTTCTCCAAAGAAGACATACAAATGGCTAACAAACACATGAAAAGATGCTCAACATCACTCATTATCAGAGAAATGCAAATCAAAACCACAATGAGGTACCATTTCACACCAGTCAGAATGGCTGCGATCCAAAAGTCAACAAGCAATAAATGCTGGAGAGGGTGTGGAGAAAAGGGAACCCTCTTACACTGTTGGTGGGAATGCAAATTAGTACAGCCACTATGGAGAACAGTGTGGAGATTCCTTAAAAAACTTCAAATAGAACTGCCTTATGATCCAGCGATCCCACTGCTGGGCATACACACCAAGGAAACCAGAATTGAAAGAGACATGTGTACCCCAATGTTCATCGCAGCACTGTTTATAATAGCCAGGGCATGGAAACAACCTAGATGTCCATCAGCAGATGAATGGATAAGAAGGTTGTAGTACATATACACAATGGAGTATTACTCAGCCATTAAAAAGAATACATTTGAATCAGTGCTAATGAAGTGGATGACGCTGGAGCTGATTATACAGAGTGAAGTAAGCCAGAAAGAAAAACACCAATACAGTATACTTACACATCTATATGGAATTTAGAAAGATGGTAATGATAAACCTGTTCACGAAACAGCAAAAGAGACACAGATGTATAGAACAGCCTTTTGGACTCTGTGGGAGAGGGAGAGGGTGGGATGATTTGGCAGCGTGGCAGTGTAACATGTATGATATCATAAGTGAAACGAATCGCCAGTCTAGGTTCGACACAGGATGTAGGATGCTTGGGACTGATGCACGGGGATAATCCAGAGAGACGGTGTGGGGCGAGGAGGGGGGGGTTGGGATTGGGAGTTCATGTACACTCGTGGCTGATTCATGTCAATGTATAGCAAAACGAATACAGTATTGTAAAGCAAAACAAACTAAAAAATAAAAATCAATTAAAAAATATGTTCTTTAGCAGTTTTCAAATTAGTTTAAAAAATAAAGTATAAGAAAAATGGAAAGCCACCAAATTTACTTAATGATAAATAAATTAATAAACATTCTTGAAAAAGGAGTAAAAAACCAAAACTTTCTGATTATCTGTTTGGGATCTGTGGGAAGTGGATACCAATAAGGGCAAGATATTAACAAGGGAAACATCTCTGAAAGAGAAAGGGGAACAGGTGTTCAGGGAAAGTCTTCAGACCAGGACATCAGCACTACAACTGTGGAAAGAGGGGGGGAATAAGAGAAAGATGAAGGAGAAAGATCCTAACTGGTACAGGTCTGATAAAGTTTCATCCAGTTCAATCAGAAGCTCCAACATGAAGAATGATTACAGAAAAATCTTCAGTTGGCATGATTTATAGCCATGAGGAGACCTAGAAGAGAAAAGCAGAGCCAGAGGAAAGGGAAGGAAGAAGGAGGTGCAAGAGAAAATAAATATTATATATTAACACATATGTATGGAATCTAGAAAAATGGTACAGATAAACCTGCTTGCAGGGCAAGAAGAAAGATGCAGAAAACTGATATGTGAACACGGGGTTGGAGGGAAGTGGAGGTTGAGATGAATTGGAGAGTAGTATTCTTGCCTGGAGAATCCCAGGGACGGGGGAGCCTGGTGGGCTGCTGTCTATGGGGTTGCACAGAGTTGGACACGACTGAAGTGACTTAGCAGCAGCATTGACATATATACACTACCATGTGTAAAATAGCTAGCTAGCAGGAAGCTTCTATATACACGAGGGAGCTCAGCTCCGTGCTCTGTGATGACCTAGAGGGTGGAACTGGGAAAGGATGAGGGAGGCTTAGAGAGAAGTGTTATAGCTGGCTCACTTCATTATAGAGTCGAAACTAACATGATATTGTAAAGCAATTATACATCAGTTATACTCCCTTTTACTAAAAAGGGAGTGCAAGAAAGGTAAGTGGGGACTAAGGAAGTTCAGTTCAGTTCAGTTCAGTCACTCAGTCATGTCTGACTCCTTGCGACCCTATGAATCGCAGCACACCAGGCCTCCCTGTCCATCACCAACTCCCGGAGTTCACTCAGACTCACGTCCATCGAGTCAGTGATGGCATCTCATCCTCAATCATCCCCTTCTCCTCCTGCCCCCAATCCCTCCCAGCATCAGAGTCTTTTCCAATGAGTCAACTCTTCGCATGAGGTGGCCAAAGTACTGGAGCTTCAGCTTTAGCATCATTCCTTCCAAAGAAATCCCAGGGTTGATCTCCTTCAGAATGGACTGGTTAGATCTCCTTGCAGTCCAAGGGACACTCAAGAGTCTTCTCCAACATCACAGTTCAAAAGCATCAATTCTTCAGCCCTCAGTTTTCTTGACAGTCCAACTCTCACATCCATATATGACCACAGGAAAAACCATAGCCTTGACTAGACAGACCTTAGTCGGCAAAGTAATGTCTCTGCTTTTTAATATGCTCTCTAGGGTGGTCATAACTTTTCTTCCAAAGAGTAAGTGTCTTTTAATTTCATGGCTGCAGTCATCATCTGCAGTGATTTTGGAGCCCCCAAAAATAAAGTCTGACACTGTTTCCACTGTTTCCCCATCTATTTGCCATTAGGTGATGGGACCAGATGCCATGATCTTCATTTTCTGAATGTGGAGCTTTAAGCCAACTTTTTCACTCTCCTCTTTCACTTTCTTCAAGAGGCTTTTTCGTTCCTCTTCACTTTCTGCCATAAGGGTGGTTTCATCTGCATATCTGAGGTGATTGATATTTCTCCTGGCAATCTTGATTCCAGCTTGTGTTTCTTCCAGCCCAGCATTTCTCATGATGTACTCTGCATATAAGTTAAATAAGCAGGGTGACAATATACAGCCTTGACGTACTTCTTTTCCTATTTGGAGCCAGTCTGTTCTTCCATGTCCAGTTCTAACTGTTGCTTCCTGACCTGCATGCAGGTTTCTCAAGAGGCAGGTCAGGTGGTCTGATATTCCCATCTCTTTCAGAATTTTCCACAGTTGATTGTGATCCACACAGTCAACGGCTATGGCATAGTCAATAAAGCAGAAATAGATATTTTTCTGGAACTCTCTTGCTTTTTCCATGATCCAGCAGATGTTGGCAATTTGATCTCTGGTTCCTCTGCCTTTTCTAAAACCAGCTTGAACATCAGGAAGTTCACGGTTCATGTATTGCTGAAGTCTGGCTTGGAGAATTTTGAGCATTACTTTGCTAGCGTGTGAGATGAGTGCAATTGTGCGGTAGTTTGAGCATTCTTTGGCATTGCCTTTCTTTGGAATTGGAATGAAAACTGACCTTTTCCAGTCCTGTGGCCACTGCTAAGTTTTCCAAATTTGCTGGCATATTGAGTACAGCACTTTCACAGCATCATCTTTCAGGATTTGAAACCACTCACCTGGAATTCCATCACCTCCACTAGGTTTGTTCATAGTGATGCTTTCTAAGGCCCACTTGACTTCACATTCCAGGATGTCTGGCTCTAGGTGAGTGATCACACCATCGTGATTATCTTGGTCATGAAGATATTTTTTGTACAGTGTTCTGTGTATTCTTGCCACCTCTTGTTAATATCTTCTGCTTCTATTAGGTCCATACCATTTCTGTCCTTTATCGAGCCCATCTTTGGATGAAATTTTCCCTTGGTATCTCCAATTTTCTTGAAGAGAGCTCTAGTCTTTCCCATTCTGTTGTTTTCCTCTATTTCTTTGCATTGATCACTGAGGAAGGCTTTCTTATCTCTTCTTTGCTATTCTTTGGAACTCTCCATTCAGATACTTTTATCTTTCCTTTTCCCCTTTGCTTTCACTTCTCTTCTTTTCACAGCTATTTGTAAGGCCTCCTCAGCCATTTTTCTTTTTTGTGTTTCTTTTCCATGGGGATGAACTTGATCCCTGTCTCCTGTACAATGTCAGTGATATATGTATTTTTTTTTTTTTAATAAAAAGGGAGTGCAAGAAAGGTAAGCGGGAACTAAGCAAGTAAGGTTGTTGTCAAAGATACAGGAAATGATGTTAAAAAAAAACACAGAGGATTCTTGGTACTTAACAATTATCATTGTGCTTGTTCTTGTTTTCATGTTGAAATTCCATCACTTGAATTTTCTTTCTTGTTCTTTCCTAATGCTGTCGATTCAGCTGGCAAATCACCATTTCAGCTCTACCAGGACAAATATTCATCCTTCACTCAAGCTATATAGCAAGGTATTGTGTTTCTTTTTCCTATTTTTGATTGTTTAAATTTCATAAGGAAACAAAACTTTTCCCTGTTTTCCTTACTATCTGTCTATATTATTGTTCCAAATCTAAAATGTTCAGTATCTAACACCACAGCATATTCTTCTTCTGTTTACAGGAAGGACTCTTTTGGATCTTTAATGGGATGGGAAAGGACAGTAAAATGATATATACAGAAAACAAATTTTCAAATACTTATTTTTTAGAAATCTTTGTTTTCCATAAAAGTTTCTTCTTAGTCTCAACAGTATCAGGTTTCCCAGAGTAGGAAATCAAATCAGGAATCTTCTGTCAACACTAAGAAAACGCCTATTTGTTGTATAAACCAGCAGTAGAATTGCAGCCTGAGTTCTCTTTACCTTTTTGTTGTAATATTGATGAGATTAAATCCACACCAGAAAGAGAGAGATAGAGAACATTCTTAGCAGATAGGGTGGAAAAAATATGGACCATGTTGGAAACCTATTTTTGTGGCACAGTAGATGACATATTACACTCCTGTTAAGTCTTGTGGGAATTAGAAGAGAAAAAAATGATGAGTATGGCTTTCTTATATCTATATTTCTGATATAAGGTTATGGATGTTTTTTTATTCTCAATTCACTGATAATGCTTCTTTTTTTTTTTTTTATCAACACTAAGAAAACGCCTATTTGTTGTATAAACCAGCAGTAGAATTGCAGCCTGAGTTCTCTTTACCTTTTTGTTGTAATATTGATGAGATTAAATCCACACCAGAAAGAGAGAGATAGAGAACATTCTTAGCAGATAGGGTGGAAAAAATATGGACCATGTTGGAAACCTATTTTTGTGGCACAGTAGATGACATATTACACTCCTGTTAAGTCTTGTGGGAATTAGAAGAGAAAAAAATGATGAGTATGGCTTTCTTATATCTATATTTCTGATATAAGGTTATGGATGTTTTTTTATTCTCAATTCACTGATAATGCTTCTTTTTTTTTTTTTTCATACTAACCACTGAAATGAAAGCCACAAAATAAGCCATCTAGACTTTGAGCTAATAATGCCATGTTTTAGATGAATGCAATTATATTTTTAAGGTAACTCAGAATTATTCTAACTACGAAGCATACACAATGCACCCATCTGATATCTTTTCCTTTCTCTCCTCTTCCTTTCCTTTTCTTTCCCCTCAAGTTTCTCATTCCATCCTCAGTCCCAAAGGACTTTTGTATCTTTAATTTAGAATTTGTTTGGTTCTTCAAAAACCAAGAAACAATGTAAGGACAAAATTTGGTAAGGAAAAGAAATATTCTGACTTCCAATTACCAACATGAAAAACAACCACCACCCCACTACCTTGAAAATATCTAAAAATGTAATTTAGGGACACTTGCAAAGGGTTTTTCTAAAAGAAAATTGGAAGGAATGTCATTAAGTCTAGCCTTATATATTAGAATTATTTATAGTCTTTATTACATTAACCAAACAGTACAAAACAGTAGGTGAAAAAGCTGTCTGGAACTGTGGTTCTTTACTTCTGTAGCAGTTGTTAACATGTCATGTTCAAAAAAATACAGAAAAACCATTTGAATGTATATGTAAGAAATATTGCTTACACTAGAAGCAACCGCAAATCTCTTCAAAATACAAAGAAATCCCACACATGAGAGGGAAAAATTCTTAGTTGCCTTTCAAAGTAATCAGGTTTATCCCCAGAAAATAGGTCCAATTTACTGATGGCTATAAGCTGGATAGTAAATTGACTATAATATCATCTCTGCTGTTGTTACGCTGTGGGCTCAGTTCAGGAATCATCTAACTGCTCCATGAAAGTCTGCATAAAGATACAGTAACTTGGAAAGTAATCTCTTTACCAGTTCTCTGTGGCCCTGGAAAGGCACAGAATTTATGGGGACCTGTTAGAGAAGCCAGGCTAATAAAAACAGAAAGTTACCCTAGTGTTCTTGGCAGTGCATTGTGCTTATAGAGGTAAAAGTGTTTAAGCTTCTCTGTCCAAGATGATATTCTTGCCATCCAGTGAATGAAATTCTAGGAGAAACTAACCAGTATGTTCAACAATGCATTCTATTTATTGTGACTGCTAATAATTAAATCTGTCCAATGAAAACTGGCAATTTGTTTATAACAAGTCCTATTTTCTTATTACAGTTTTCCTTTGCTCTAAAACTGTAATCATCTGTGGCAATGACTGTCATAAAGTTCCTATAAGAACAGAGTGATAAGTATGGCATAACAGGATTGACAGAACATTAAAAATAAAAGCAGGTCTTTCCTTCTTTTTAAACCTTTTGCGATTCTCTTTTCTAGAGCCAAACTTTCCATTAAATAAGAAAAAGGCTGGTATATAAGTTACTGAAGTAATTACTTATTATGGCTATTTTTGAAGAATCGAGGATTTTAGAGAACAAAAAATAACAAGAGTGTTGGTGTTTTCCATAACCAAAATCTATTTGAAAAGTTATAATACATGCAATGGCATACCCGGCTGTTATGAGTCCATTAGTACTTCTGCCTAAATATTTAAATCTCATTTAATTTATTTAGCATACTTTTGTGGGATATCAGTACAGTGAAGTATTGAGAGCAGTGATTATGAAGAAACCTTACCTTCCTGAAACATTGTATAAAAATATTTTGTATAAATTATCTTCTTTGTATCTATCTAGGGAGAATGAAAAGATAAGAGAAAGATAATACCTTTATGGAGCAAGATATGACTACCTACCCCAGGAGTCTTGCCTGGAGAATTGCATCAACAGAGGAGCCTGGTGGACTACAGTCTATAGGGCTGCAAGGAGTCAGACACGACTGAAGAGACTCATCATGCATTGCAACATATTTACCGGATTTCAAAAACACAAGCAGTGAAGTCAGCTAAGCTTTCTCAGGGTATTTTTTAGAGCTGAGCTATCTGATAGTATAAACTCAGACACATTATTTAAATTAAAATTAATTTAAATTTAATTATATTATGTACTGCATTTTCTTTATCCATTTAAGATATTTCCTTTTCCTGGCTGCTTTAAATAGCACTGCAGTGAACATTTGGGCATATGAGTCTTTTTGAATTTAGTTTTCTTTGGGTATGGGACGAATAGTGGAATTGCAGGGTCATGTGGTAGCTCTGTTTTTAGTTTTTAAAGGAAGCTTCCTACTATTCATGATAGAGGAAGCCATAAAAAGAAATGAAATTGGTTCATTTGTAGAGATGTGAATGAACCTAGAGTCTGTCACACAGACTGAAGCAAGTCAGAAGAAGAAAAGCACATACTGTATATTAGTGCATATATATATTGAATCTGAAAAAAAAATGGTATAAATGATCTTATTTACAAAGCAGAAACAGAGACGCAGTGCAGAGAACAAATGTATACATACCAAAGGGGAGGGGCAGGTTGAATTGGGAGATTGGGACTGCCATATATATACTACTGGTACTCTGTATAAAATAGATAATTAATGCGAACCTACTATATAGCACAGGGAACTCTACTGAGTATGCTGTGGTGATGCAAGCGATAAGGAAATCCAGAAAACAGATGTGTGTATATATATGGCGGATTCACTTTCCTATATAATGGAAACAAACACAGCATTATAAAGCAAATATATTCCAATTTTCTTTTTAATTTAGTGATGCTAACAATACACTTTCTCAGTTGCACTAGCATATTTCAAGTACTAGGCAGTCACATATGGCTGGTGATCATAGCCTTGGACAAAACAGCTTATAGAATATTTCAATCAGTACAGAAATTATAGTTGGGAAGTGTTGTTCTGAAGAATATCTGCTAAAATTTCTACAGCCTTTTCACGTTGATGAAGTATTTTTTTATTTGCAATGGAAAGTATGGAAGCAAGAAGAGGAGAGAGGCAAATCATTGCTTCATAAATTTTATTGTCATCTTCAGTTCAGTTCAGTCACTCAGTCATGTCCGACTCTTTGTAACCCCATGAATTGCAGCACACAGGCCTCCCTGTCCATCACCAACTCCCGTAGTTCACTCAAACTCACATCCATCGAGTCAATGATGCCATCCAGCCATCTCATCCTCTGTCGTCCCCTTCTCCTCCTGCCCCCAATTCCTCCCACATCAGAGTCTTTTCCAAAGAGTCAACTCTTTGCATGAGGTGGCCAAAATTGTCAGCTTAGGGGAATTAAAAAGATGATTCTACTTATAGAAATAAATAAGAATATATAGATTTTCAATATTGCTGCAATAGCTAATGGTCAGGTACTCTTTAACGCTAATTTTGTGTGGAACTTGCAAAATAATCCTTTATTGAATACTATTTTGACCAGACATTGTTCTAGATTCTTTGAATACATGAGTGAACAGATAAAAATCCCTGCATTCAAGGACTCAGCATTCAGATTTTGCTTTAGTAGCTTTCTATAATTACTTGATACCAACCTTACATTTTAGCAAATATGTTTAGTTTCACTACACTTTGTAGATATTATTTATATTTTTAATACAATTGTATGCTAAGTTGTTTCAGTCATGTCCATCTGTTTGCGACCCTAGGGACTTGGGCTCCTCTGCCCATGGGATTCTCCAGGCAAAAATACCAGAGTGGGTTGCTTTGCCCTCCTATAGGTGATCTTCCAGACCTAGGGATCAAACCAGGGTCTCCTATGGCTGCTGCATTGGAGGCAGGTTCTTTATGGCTGAGCCACTAAGAACACCACTTTTAGTATGAACTATTGCTGCTGCTAAGTCGCTTCAGTCGTGACCGACTCTGTGCAACCCCATAGACGGCAGCCCACCAGGCTCTGCCGTCCCTGGGATTCTCCAGGCAAGAACACTGGAGTGGGCTGCCGTTTCCTTCTCCAGTGCATGAAAGGGAAAAGGGAAAGTGATCCGACTGAGCGACCCCATGGACTGCAGTCCACCAGTCTCCTCTGCCCATGGGATTCTCCAGACAAGAGTACTGGAGTGGGATGCCATTGGTACATGAGATATTTTGATGACATCTGGGTTTAATAAAAGTCCTTTTTCAAAACAGAGTCTTTAGAATTATTTCTTTTACTTCTAAAGTTATCCATTTTTGATCATTTCTTTTTAGCATATAGGTGCAGGCTCTCTCTGAGGCAAGAGATATAATATATAGCCAGAGCTTAAATTTTAAAATTATGGTAAATAGTGAATGTCAATTCTGATAAATCAGGCAGAAATATAAAAACAGATAAAATAGCTGATAATTGTCTTCAGTAATTTTGTAAAATTCCAAATTGATCCAATTATTGTCTAAAATCTTCACTTCTTTTTTTCTATATTAATGATTAAATAAACATACAACTCTAGCTTCAGAAAGAAATAATGCCAATTTTTCTCTAAGTCTCTTTTTCTCTAACCTTATTTCATCATGAGTTCCATTTCCCTGCCTTTACGTTTATAATCTTATTCTTCACTGGAAAGGAATTTGAACAAGCAAACACATCTTGGCATAAAAAATAAAAATCATCCAAAGCTGTTAGCCATAAATATTCTTATAGTGTCATACTCCTATAACTCATATTGAAATCACAGAACTTGAATTGCATGTGCAATTGTAAGTGGGCACAATTCCTTTGCATGTGCACACATATATACACACCCATGAACAAAGTACAAATGCTTTTTAACTGTGGGCTTAAGTTACCATAAGTCTGGCTAGTCAAAGTTAATAGCATGACTCTATCTTTAGACCATCCACTAACGTATAACAGAAGAGTATGGAAACCATTCACCCACTGTGCAAGACTGGAAGTAGAGTTTTTGGAATTTATTGATGGAGTTTTATTATGTGCATGTTCAAATTGATTTCAAACACTGAGAAAATAGGGACTTAAATTTTAAACTGTTAAAACAAAATGTGGAAACCATAGACCTTTTTCCAGGATGTCACTAATTTTGAATGTGCATTTTTACTTTCAGGGTAGTATGATGAGCAGGTGTTCAAGAAAGTGTTAATGTCTGTTTCAATTGAAATTCAGGACACATGTCAATGGCCTAGTTCCACAAATATTTAATGAGCCTAATCTTGTGTCCCTGGTAGTTCAGATGGTAAAGAATCTGCTTGCAATGCAGGAGATCAGGGTTTGATTCCTGGGTTGGGCAGATCCCCTGGAGAAGGGTAAGTTAACCTATTCGGTATTCTTGCTTTGAGAATTCCATGCACAGAGGAGTCTTGTGGGCTACAGTCCAAGGGGTCACAAAGAGTCAGACACGACTGAGCGACTAACGTTTTCACTTCACTTTCAATGATGTGTCATGCTCTATGAATTAGACACTTGTAGAGCATTAGACACTTGTCCTCACAGGATAGCTAGCCATTTCCTTCTCCATGGGATCTTCCTGACCCAGGGATTGAAGCTGGGTCTTCTGAATTGCAGGCAGATTCTTACCAACTGATCCACAAGGGAAGCCCTATAAAAATACTGAAAAGACTCATAGTGTAGTGTGATGATTATCATAAAAGAAATATATGTAAAGTAGGGGTCCAGAAGAGGTAGTGATTAATGGAAGGATTTTTCATGTGTAGTTTAGACTAGTAATTTCATTGATATAAAATACTTGTTTTGGATGAACACAGTTGTACACAATCTATAATATTATAGACACTGAAAATATGTTAATACATGTTAATTCACCAGTCTACAAATGCTCATCATCACATTTTAGTCCAAACTCTCTAAAATTCAGCCTTGAATAAAGAGGAGTTTTCAGATTGTTCAGAAAGTATAGACATATTCTGATTAAACATCATGCTTTGAAAAGAATATTTTGAAACACATGGAAGAATATATCATTTGGCAAAAATAATTTAAGCCCAGGATAACACTTCTTTCCATACTGTTTACTGATATGAAACCATGAAAATAATGTCTAATGTTAATATGGTATATTTTGCATGAAAATAATGAATGGGCTTTTAGAAAACAAAAACAATGTTTAGTCTAGGCAACAAGAACTCTATTCCGAGATAAAACTAGTTCTTCATTTGTCCAGACATTCTGAAGCTTTCAGAAACAAGTTACCAACACAATCCCAAGGTTTGGATTGCTTGGTCTATAAATGAATCCAGTGCCTTTCCCACTCAATGTCTAGTCCAATATTATTCTTGGGATAATGTCAGTGTCCCCCAGCAAACGATGTTAGAAAGATAAATAGAAGATAGACAGCTAAAGTTGAAAGAATAATTGTCATACAAAATTTTCTGAAGATTAATTGCAAGATGAGTGACCATTTTATCCATAAAACTGACTTGTTTACATAAAATGTATAAAATGTAAAATGTTATCTTTCTTGTAACTATTAATTATTACAATATTTTAAAAATATGTTCAAAGACTACATGATGGGTTTCTCCCTTTAGAACTATGTATGACAGGACAGATGAAATTAATCAAAAGCCTCAAGCTGGTCCAAGGGCTAAATTCCTCACTTATTCCTGGAGTCGGTGGTTTGTGGAATGGGGTGTGTGTGTGTTTGTGAACGTATGTATGTGTTATTGAGACCTTAATTTTATAACCACAAACCCACTCATCCAGAATCAAAGAGTGATATTTCAAATACAGTAATCTATTTTACATAGTCCATTAATTACATTTGTTTTCTGCATATATCCAGATGTGCACAGAAACATTCATTGAAGAATATGCAATGTTTCTGCTCTAAAATAGTTCACAGCACAGCAAATAGGCATCCATTCTCCCTGGGGATAGGTGATCTGACATCAATTTAAATAGATGTGGGCTGAGATTTTAGGTTTGGTTTAAAACCTGAGCTTTCACAATCTTAGCCTTACACTGGACCTTAGTTCATTCTTCCTGGGGAGTTTTTAATGGCATCCCAATCTCCTAAACAGTGTGCAGTGCATTCTGCTTTTTTCATTACCATTTCTAATGTGTCCTTGAAATACCTGGGGTGCTGTGGATTGTTCAACCACAATGCACAAGTCTTGTATTATATAGCTGGAAGAATACTTAGAAGCCCTGGTAATAAAATTGACAATAAATGGTTCTTTACAATTTCTTTAAATTTAAAAATAATATATCTGAAATGTTCTGACATGAGTATATTCAAATGCTTGCATGCAATGTGATTTTGAGTCTTTTAAGATTCTCTTTGCCTTATGGTTTTATTTCATCTGAGAAGCATAGAAACCAATGCTATACAGGATAAGCAATTATGCTTTTAGAAGGTGTTATTCTTTGAGTCTTGCTTCTCTTTCTCCCTTTGTGTTAGACTCATTATTGATGGCTGCCTTTTAGCTCAAAAGAATGATAGCTGACAAAGGTTCTCATAAATCTAGCATCTGCTTTATAATTTGTCTTTGTAGAAATATAATATTTTCTCTGTGGAAACATCACAGTTCTTATTTGGGGGAACATATTTATTAAATACTAAAGTCTTTTAAGATTATTCCTAAGAACTGATTTTAGAACAACAAAAGCTATATAGACTTGCCACTTGGTCTTTAGCTCAATACTATTAGCTTTCCTGTTACAACACACAAATAAATAAGGGATAAAATTTTGCTCAAGTATGAATTCATTTGAAAAACGTACATTTTGAGTTTCAACTTTTTGTGATTCCCATTTGGCTACCTAATGCCAAAATGCAGCTTCTTAGAACGGGGGAAATGGGGAATTATTAAAAATAATCTCACAAACTTTCTTGGACACGACACGACTTTCATGAACAATATTATGACAAGTTAAGTGCAAATGAATCAGAACATATGGATTAAATTTCCCTTGAAGTATACATAGTTTTTGTAAATTATGAGAAAAAAGGGAATGGGAAAATGTAGTTTTAACTTTGCCAAACCCAAGACATTTGAACAATTGTTCAAGAGAGCATGCCAAACCCATATTTTCCTCCTTTAAATCCACCTAATATACAAAGAAACACTTTGAACTTATATAGCTAGTTCTTTCTCAGTAACTCAGTACTTTTGGAATTTCCTCATTTCTTCCTTATAGTAGACTTGTAAACAAATTTTAGATATGACATTGCAATTTTTACAAGTGTGATTATGGGGGAAAAGTTTAAAAATAATGTGCTTGGTAAATAAGGAAGAACTGAGTATTAGAACTTAAGTAGAAACCAGTGAATCTGCATTAACTACATTCTATTTTATTAAAAAAAAAAAACACATAATCCTGAGCAACATCATTAGATATAAGTACTGCAGATTGATATCGTGAATTATTACCGAAGTTTCTAACTGTACTGAAGGCAACATCATTTCCATCAATATAATTTTACTCTCAGTATCTAACAGAAACTTTTTGGTCATCTCTGGATTTATTTTTGTAATGACTTTACTGTACAAAGAAGCTGAGTTCATTTTTTTAAAAGAATCAGATTCCAAATAAACCATGAAAAAAATCAGAAGTAACATCTCCAGCAACATTTTGAGGTACAATCTCCACACTTTATCCTAAATAAAATTACACATAGATACTATTTATAAAACATATGCAATAATGTAGATCATATTTATTTTAATTCATGTTAGACATACCTAGTGTATATATATTTATATACATGTAGATTTTCTGCATGCTGCTGTTGCTGTTAAGTCGCTTCAGTTGCGTCTGACTCTGTACAACCCCATAGATGGCAACCCACCAGGCTCTGCTGTCCCTGGGATTCTCCAGGTAAGAATACTGGAGTGAGTTGCCATTTCCCTCTCCAACACATACATGCACGCTAAGTTGCTTCAGTCGTGTCCGACTCTGTGCGACCCCATAGATGGCAACCTACCAGGGTCCTCTGTCCACGGAATTCACCAGGCAAGAATACTGGGTGGGTTGCCATTTCCTTCTCCAATGTTATGCATAGATTTTGTAATTTTCTCAGAATTTGATCATATTTTATATTTTATTTTCTAATCTGAAGTTTCTTCTCAATTTGTTTACTTTTTTTTTAATATATCTACATGCCAATCACATAATTTATATATCATCATTATCTGGTTCAAACTGGTTAGATACATTTATGGTTTTAATTTTGCTTATATTTTTAATGGGTATAGGCAAATTTTGAAGTTCTTACTTACAGAGCTTGTAAATTTCCAAATGACCACAATGCTTCCTGTCACACAAATTTAGGTTCATTTTTCCTATAGACCCACAGGGGTAAAGATCTTACCTCATTGATTCACTGCTAGCTTCCCCAGGCTTTGTGCTTGTTATGCTGGTGCTCAGTCAAGTCTGACTCTTTGTGACCCATGGACTGTAGCCCACCAGGCTCTTCTGTCCATGAAATTTTCCAGACAAGAATACTGGAGCAGGTAGCCATTTCCTCCTCCAGAGGATCGTCTCCACCCAGGGATTGAACCTACTTCTCTTGCGTCCCCTGAATTGGCAGGCGGATCCTTTACCACTAGCACCACCTGAGAAGGGAAGATAGAGTGCAATATATAACAGAGATTCCCTGCATGAACAAATGAATGAGTGAGTATTCCTGTCCTAGAGTCACTTAAACACTGCATTCTCTCTGACTAAAACTCTGATCTCCTCTGCACTTTTTGGTCACTATCAGCATAGGGCACATTTCAACACCTTTTCCCCTTATTTATTTCAATCTAGATAGTAGTCTTACAGACAATATCTTTCTTTTAGTTTTTGATCAATTTACTTGATCTAGTTTTTGCAATGAGCATGCATTTTTCATTACAGAACTCAACCTAAAAATAGAAACTTTATTTGTTTGAAGTACTAAGCAAGAGGATTTATATTAACTTGGAAACTAGAGACATGAATTGGCTGAAGCCAGTAAAAGAAACAGGGAATAGACATGCTCACAGGATAAAATGTGGATTCTTTTACATCTACCACTACTCCCTTGAGAGTCATTAATATGTATTGTTTTTAATCTCTCCCCAGCTACGCCATGTCTGGCATCACTTGTACTAGGTGACTCAAATACTTGAGATTTTGTACTCTACTCCCATCCTCAGCAGAAGCAGCCAAACTTCTTCCCAACCAATCACTTTCTTACAGTTCAAATTAACCTCTATATGAATAAACAGAATCAAGTAATTTCTTTTTTTTTCTGCCAATAGATTTTAAATAAGTTCAACTTTAGCTTTGTACATACTGCAATTACTATGCAACACAAATTTAATTAAAACTAAAAGCATTTATCAAAACATTGGGTCAATGTAATTACTATAAACAATTGCTGTGAGCCCAGCATTGTTATTATTAATATGGTGATTAAATGCTTTTCATGTATTAAGCACCCGTTGATTTTAGTCTCATATCAGATGTGGCCAATGGCATGAAGTTCCTTGCAGCTAGTAAAGAAAAAAAAATGAAAACAAAAGAACAAGACTGTGTGATAAGTGAAATAACAAAGCCTGGGAATTTATGGGAGCAAAGAGAAAAACATGAATGTGTTTAGACACGAGGGCAAGGTAAAATGTATATATGAGCAAAGTTAGAGATTAGGATAGAAAGGAATAGGCTGATTTTAAAAATATTTAACATGCAGAATTACTAGAACCTGGTGAGCAATTTGATATGAGTAGGGATGGAAGAAGGATTCGTGCATTTCTTTGTGCTTTCAGGCTGAAAAGCATGTCAGAAAAACAAAAAATGTGCACATCCATTAGAAAGCCTGCTATAGACAGAAATGTAAGGGGAGTAGATTACAATAGAAAGTTAGATGAGCTAAATAAGGAAAAATATATAAAAATATATGTGTATAAATACATATGTATATACTACAGCTTACATATCATATGTATTTGTGGATATATATTTAAATATAGAATCTTGTTCTGTATACAATTTCATGGACTCCTTTTTTAGTTGTTGTTAAGATATCATGAACCTATTTTCACCTCAGTTCATATGAATCTGTAATGTTATATTCAATACTGATATAAAAGCCCATTGAATGGAAAAAATATCACTACACAGGACTTTGGAAAAGTAAGCTCTAGTGCATGCTCTAAAGACCTGTAAAGAGCAAATTACAGATTAGAAGTTTCTATAAGAAAGATTTCTCTAGCAGAGTATTTTGGAGGAGCCATCTAGGCACCTTTCTGTTATTGTTCAATCACTAAGTTGTGACTGACTCTATGCTACCCCATGGACTGCAGAATACCAGGCTTCCATGTCCTTCACTGTCTCCTAGAGTTTGCTTCAATTCATGTCCATTGAGTCAGTGATGCCATCCAGCCATCTCATCCTCTACTCCCCTCCTCTTCATTTGCCTTCAATTTTTTCCCAGAATAAGGGTCTTTACCAAGGAGTCAGCTCTCTCATCAGATGGCCAAAGCATTGGTGCTTCAGCTTCATCATCAGTCTGTCCAATGAATACTCAGGGTTGATTTCCTTTAGCATTGACTGATTTGATCCGCTTCCTATCCAAGGGATTCTCAAGAGTCTTCTCCAGCATCAGTTTGAAAGCATCAGTTCTTTGGTGCTCAGCCTTCTTTATGGTCCAGCTCTCACATACGTACATGACTACTGGAAAAACCATAGCTTTGGCTTTATGGACCTTTATCAACAAAGTGATGTCTCTGCATTTTAATACACTGTCTAGGTTTGTCATAGCTTTTCTTCCAAAGAGCAAGTGTCTTTTCATTTCATGGCTACAGTCACCATCAGCAGTGAATTTGGAGCCCAAAAAAATAAAATCTGTTACTACTCCCACTCTTTCTCCATCTATTTGCTATGAAGTGATGGGCCCAGATACCATGATCTTAGTTTTTTGAATGTTGAGTTCTAAGCCAGCTTATTCTCTCTCCTCTTTCACCTTCAACAAAAGGTTATTTAGTTCCTCTACACTTTCTGCCATTGAGGTGATATCATCTGCATATCTGAGGTTGTTGATATTTCTCTGGGCAGTCTTGATTCCAGCTTATGGTTCATCTAGCCCAGCATTTCGTGTGATATACACTGCATATATATTAAATAAACAGAGTGTCAATATATAGTCTTGTTGTATTCCTTTCCCAATTTGGAGAAAATCAGTTGTTCCATGTCTGGTTCTAGCTGTTTCTTCTTGACCTGCATACAAGTTTCTCAGAAGACAGGTAAGGTGGTCTGGTAAATCTCATCTCTTTAAGAATTTCCCACAGTTTCTTGTGATCCACACAAAGACTTTAAAATAGCCAATGAAGCAAAAGTAGATGCTTTTCTGAAATTCCCGTGCTTTTTCTATGATCCAAAGAATGCTGGCAATTTGATCTCTGATTCCTCTGCCTTTTCTAAATTCAGCTTGTACATTTGAAAATTCTTGGTTCATCTATTGTTGAAGACTAGCTTGGAGGATTTTGGCATTACTTTGCTAGCATGTGAAATGAGTGCAGTTGTGTGGTAGTTTGAACTTTCTTTGGCACTGCCTTTCTTCGGTATTGGAATGAAAACATCTTTTTCAGTCCTGTGGCCATTGCTGAGTTTTCCAAATTTGCTGGCATGTTGAGTGCAGAACTAAAACATCAGCTTTTAGGATTTGAAATATCTGACCTGGTGACCTGGGCTTCCATCACTTCCACTAGTTTTATTTGTAGTAATGCTTCCTAAGGCCTACTTGACTTCACACTCTAGGATTTCTGGCTCTAGGTGAGTGACCACACAATTGTGGTTATCTGAGCCATTAAGACATTATTATTATTATTTTTTGCATTGTTCTTCTGTGTATTCTTGCCACTTCTTCTTAATTTCTTCTGCTTTTATTAGGTCCTTATAGTTTCTGTCCTTAATCGGGCCAATTCTTGCAGGAAATATTCCTTTGGTATCTCCACTTTCATGAAAAGATTTCTAGTCTTTCTCCTTCTGCTGTTTTCCTCTATTATTTCTTTGCATTGTTCATTGAAGAAGACCTTCTTATCTCTCCTTGCTATTCTCTGGAACTCTACATTCAGTTGGGTATATCTTTCTCTTTCTCCCTTTCTTTTCACTTCTCTTCTTTCTTCAGCTATTTGTAAAGCCTCTTCAGACAACCACTTTGCCTTCTTGCATTTCTTTTTCTTTGGGATGATTTTGGTCACTACTTCCTATACAATATTAAGAATCTACATCCATAGTTCTCTGGGCACTCTGTACATCAGATTTAATCTTTTGAATCTATTGGTCACCTCCACTGTACAACCATAAAGGATTTGATTTCGGCCATATCTGAATGGCTTAGTAATTTTCCTTACTTTCTTCAATATAAGCCTGAATTTTGCATTAAGGAGCTCATGATTTGAGCCACAGTCAGTTCAAGGTCCTCTTTATGCTGCAAAGAATATAATCAATATGATTTCAGCATTGATCTTTTGGTGATGTCCATGTGTAGAGTCATCTCTTGTGTAGCGAGAAATGGTGTTTGCTATGACGTGTGTGTTCTCTTGACAAAACTGTTAGCCTTTACCCCACTTCATTTCTTACTCAAGGCCAAACTTCCCAGTTATAATAGGTATCTCTTAACTTCCTACTTTTTCATTCTAGTCCCTCATGATGAAAAGGACATCTTTTTTTAGGTGTTAGTTGTAGAAGGTCTTGTAAGTCTTCTTAGAACCAGTGAACTTCAGCTTCTTCAGCATCTGTGGTTGAGGCATAGACCTGGATTACTTTGATGTTGAATAATTTGCCTTGGAAAAGAATCAAGTTCATTGCCATTTTTGAGATTGCACCAAGTACTGCATTTCAGACTCTTGTTGACTGTGAGGGCTGCTCTATTTCTTCTAAAAGATTCTTTCCACAATAGTAGATATAATGGTCATCTGAATTCCACTGGTCCATTCTCATCCATCAATGTTCACTCTTGCATCTCCTACTTGATCACTCCAATTTACATTGCTTCTTGGACCATACATGAATATAGCTTGTAAGTATAAAATACATAGAAAAGGGGGATTATATTTTAAAGATATTTGGTCTGCACAATCAGATAGATTTCATGACAGCTGCTGCTGTTGCTGCTAAGTCACTTCAGTTGTGTCCGACTCTGTGATGTCATAGACGGCAGCCCACCAGGCTCCCCCATCCCTGGGATTCTCTAGACAATAATAACATATAAATGAGAGAAATTTTAAAAAGCAATAATGGAAATGAGAACTTTGACTTGATGATAAGGAATCAGCAAATGCAATTTATCTACACAGAGAAAACTGAAAGAAGTCTCCCTATTGAAGATGAGCCTGAGATGTTGAGCCGTGTTCATTTTTACATTTGAAGAATTTGTGGGATATTCTGAAGGATTTTCCTAAAATTCAAAAAAATATTTTATTATGGGATCTTAACTATCAGTGTGTTCTGTAAAGAGGTCATCATTATAGTTTTCAATATAGATAAAATGATTCAGTAATAGCATGCAGACTGGGAAGAGTTGAAAGTGAAAGCTAAGAAGTTTTCAATACCAAGCAGTAGGCTAAAATAGAATAAATTCTGCTGCTGCTAAGTCACTTCAGTCATGTCTGACTCTGTGCGACCCCATAGATGGCAGCCCACCAGGCTCCCCCGTCCCTGGGATTCTCCAGGCAACTGGAGTGGGTTGCCATTTCCTTCTCCAATGCATGAAAGTGAAAAGTGAAAGTGAAGTCACTCAGTCATGTCCAACTCTTAGCAGCCCCATGGACTGCAGCCCACCAGGCTCCTCTGTCCATGGGATTTTCCAGGCAAGAGTACTGGAGTGGGTGCCATTGTCTTCTCCAAGAATAAATTCTAGTGGAGGATAATAACCTTAATTCACAATAAGTCAATAAAATAACTTTAGGTATCTCTCTGATCCTTAACAAAATGCTGCTAAAGTACAAAATAGTCCCCCAAAATCACTGAGAAGGCTCAGAGGGATGGATGGGGAGGGAGGATGGAGGGGGCTTCAGGATGGGGAACACGTGTATATCTGTGGCAGATTCATGTTGATGTATGGCAAAACCAATACAATATTGTAAAGTAATTAACCTCCAGTTAAAATAAATAAATTTATATTTAAAAAAGAGAGAAGAAAAAAAAAAGTACAAAATATTCCCCCCAAATCCCAGTCAAGAGTGGTCTTCATAATATATTTTGCCAAAGGTAAAAATTTAAGAATAACTTTTTGAAGTCCTATAAATGTTTATATTTTTATCTTAGAACTGTTTCAATTTTTCAATTTAACCATCAGCTCAATCTCCACTCCAGTATTCTTGCCTGGAGAATCCCATGGACAGAGAAGCCTTGAAGGCAAAAAAAGTCCAGGGGTCGCAAAGAGTCGGACATGACTGAGAGACTTCCATTTCATTTCATCTTCCAACTCCACAGCCTCGGTCAATGAAAGGCATAGTGGGAAGTGCTGGGAATAGGAAACTGAACAAAAAAGATGGTGTCCTGCCATCGTGGAATGAAGAAACTGGTGAGGGAGATAGTTATTAAATCTTACACAGATAATGATAAATATCCTGCTGAAATAAAACTCTCAAAAGGAAGTACATGAATCAGTAATATTTGAAGACAAGAAAAAAGATTTCTTTGAGGAGTGATGTTGGGACTAAGACTTGAAAGAGGTGTTGGAAAGTGGGATGGGAAGGAAGACAAGATCATTTGGAGAACTAAGAACTTTATATAATGACACTAGATGGCTGGATGGCATCACTGACTCAATGGACTTGAGTCTGAGTGAACTCTGGGAGTTGGTGATGGACAGGGAGGCTTGGCGTGCTGTGATTCATGGGGTCGCAAAGAGTCGGACACGACTGAGCGACTGAACTGAACTGAACTGAACTGAAAGAAGTGAAGGGGCTTCCCTGATGGCTCAGCGGTTAAAGAATCTGTCTGCAATGCAGGAAACACAGGAGATGTGGGGTCGATTCCTGGGTCGGAAAGATCCCCTGGAAGAAGGCATGGCAAGCCACTCCAGGGTTCTTGTCTAGAGAATCCCGTGGATTTAGGAGCCTGGCAGGCTACAGTCCATGGGGGCGCGAGTCTGACATGACTTGAGTGACTAGGCACGCAAAGAAGTGAAAGACTTTGCAATGGAGCTAAAAAGGAGGACTGCGTGAGGTGAAGGTATAGGGACATAGGTAGAGATCTTGTTTTACCAGTCCATGCTGAAGCAACCCAACTATGTCTAACAAAGATGCTAGATAAATATTGGAGGAGAGAATAGATACTTTTATAATGTTGAAAAGATTCCACTTTGGGGACTAAACAGGAGAAGAAACAACTCCCCTTGATTGCTAACAAGATTGGCATTTAAGAGAGATTTCCTGCAGAGAAAGCAGAAAGAGAACAGCTACATATTTAAATTAAGCCATGCCAACAACAAAGGGGCTTTACCCCTGTGCAGAATCAAAGGACCAAGAAACAAAGACAAAATTTACTCCTTTTAAGTTTACACAAACCAAGGGAATATTCATGATAGAGACATTGCCAGATTCTAGGATACAGTGTATTGATTTAATCCATAGTGCTTATTTACTAGACAATAATGCAAGCAAATACTGCACTCCTAATTAAATATCTTAGCATACATATTCTGAAGCCTTTACCTTCAATTCGCCTTTACAAATTACTTTTTAATTCAGATGTCTCTATATAATCACATGGTTCTAGAATATAACTAGACATTCATTTTTCTAAAATTGATATTATTAACTGAAAACCAAATTTTGAGACTGTATTACATTCTCTTTCCTTCCACAGTGCCTTCTGAGACTTTCTTGGTAGTGTAGGGCAAAACCTTTGCTATCAAGCACTATTGACTGAGGTGCATCACAGAGGAATTTTAGGGCAGTGAAACTCTTTCGTGTGATACTTTAAAGATGGACATATTATACATTTGTCCAAACCCATAAAATGTATAAAACTAAGGGTGAATCAAACTAAGAGCAAACCTTAAGGCAAACTATGGATTTGGAGTGATTGATACTTGTCAATATAGGTTCATCAATTGTAACAAATGTTCCACTCTGATGGGAGATGGGAGGCTATGAATGTGTGGAAGCCAAGAGTTTATGTAGTTTGCAGTTCCTGCTCAATTTTCCTGTGAATCTAAAACTGCACCAAACAAAACAGTCATTTAAAGCAAAAATAGAAGCAAAGTGAACTAGAATAGCTATGTTAAAACTTGGAAAATTAAAAAGTTAAAACCCAGAAACTAATGAAAGAAAAAAGACACCAAAATAAAAAGGATATGGACCATAACCTCCATCAACTCTTATAGTCTAACAATTAAAGGCAGTTTCTACACCTCTTTGCCATAAATGAAAGGAAAAAATAAGGAAAAATAACTCCTACATAAATTATATAATAAAAAATTAAAGATTAAACTAGAGATAATATTCCAACTTGAGAGCTACAGAAAAAGGAACTTGAAAACTACTACCTGATTTTGAAGTGGCAAATGCTGCTTTATTTCTAAGTGTTTTAATTCTCAGTAGAAAGGCAAAAAACTTCTTGAGTCTGTTTTCTGAGCTCTTTGTTCAAATGGGCTACTATTCTTTGTTTCTCTTCTAAATCAAATTGTACTATTGCCTGCTGCTGCTGCTGCTGTGTCACTTCAGTCGTGTCCAACTCTGTGCGACCCCATAGATGGCAGCCCATCAGGCTCCACCGTCCCTGGGATTCTCCAGGCAAGAACACTGGAGCGGGTTGCCATTTCCTTCTCCAATGCATGAAAGTGAAAAGTGAAAGTGAAGTTGCTCAATCTTGTCCGACTCTTAGCAACCCCATGGACTGCAGCCCACCAGGCTCCTCCATCCATGGGATTTTCCAGGCAAGAGTACTGGAGTGGGGTGCCATCGCCTTCTCCGCTACTATTGCCTATTAAGCTGCATTTAATACCATAGTAGGAACATCATATAGAAAGCTATTTGGTATTTTAATAAGCAATCACTTATTTTTCTATATTTCTTTTACATATGAGAAATGTTCTTGGGTTTTGATGGGAATTAATCTATCACATGATATAAATAACCATAATTTAGAATAAATATTGTTGTTTAGTCATCTCTTATACTAGCTGATAAGAATCTTGAAGTTCAAAACTTTACCCATAGTGATTCAACTGTTCAGTTGGCCACTGAAGGAAGGATACGTTGCTGAAGAATTTAGGTAGACAATATCTAACATATAGGTGTTCAGGGTAGGAATAGTAAGTAATGTTTTTCATATTTAGGTAAACAACAGAAAACACTCACCTCTTCAAAATCTGTTATGAAAAGAAATAGGATGTTTCAATTCCTAATCAATTGTAATCAATTGTAATCAATCAATCTTAATCAATTTCCTGCAGAAATTATTAAATTTATCACTCTAGTTGTGCTCAGCTTTTCCACTCTTAGGTAAGAACAGACACATGTTTACATACATGATTATGTAAACATTAAATTCAAATTGAAATTTAGAAAATTGTTTATAGTAACCAGAAGTCTATAAGATATATCAAAGATAATTAAAATATCTGATGGAGTCCAAAAGGCCTTGAGGGAGAGGGTGGGATGGGTGGCAGAGTGGCAATGTAACATGTGCGATATCATAAGCGAAATGAATTGCCAGTCCAGGTTTGATGCAGGATGCAGGATGCTAGGGACTGATGCATGGGGATAATCCAGAGAGAGGGTGTGGGGCGGGAGGGTGGAGGAGGAGGTCGGGATTGGGAGTTCATGTACACTCGTGGCTGATTCATGTCAATGTGTAGCAAAACGAATACAGTATTGTAAAGCAGAACAGACTAAAAAATAAAAATTAATTAAAAAAAAATAAATAAAATATCTGATGGAGATAAAACAATTGAATAAAAAATGCAAAATTTTAAATTAAAAATTAATTTAATATTCATTTTTCATGATTACACCATTATTAGGACCTTGAATAATATGACTGCCTACTTTAAATGTCACTTTTTTATTTAGGGTAACTAGGCCTCTAATTTTGTACTGGTTAAGATAACTTTTCTTCCTGAAAAAATTAAGCTTAAATGGAAAGAGAATGAATGTCTGTAAAATTTTCAAAGATGAGAACAATGGATGAGTCCATTTATTAGAGCCCAGAAAATGAGAAAGGGTATAAATCATGATAAATGAAATAAAAGGAATAAAAAAGTAATTCTTAGCAAACACAGTAACTTTTAAAGGTTGACCTGAAGAAAGTGTATGCATGAAAATCACAAAGTTAAAAGACTCACATTGACTCATGGGTGATGAAATTAAAGCAGATTACCAAAGGAAACTTGTACAGAATTACAATTCAAAAATAAAGCCCTAAAAATGTAAGACATTTAATAAGCTAGGAGATCTAAGTTTTGAAGTGTACCATAGGATTTCTTTAAGTATACAGCATCTGATAATATATCAGATATATTAGCAAAAACTAGAAAATTATTTTCTGGCACCTATAATGTGCATTCACTGTGATTTCTCAGAAACATCAATGTGGAAGAGGTCCTAGGGATATCATGGTCTGACCCGCATACATTTTCATATGGTTAGAAACTAAGATACAGGGTTAAGTGTCAATTGTCTTTCCCTCTTATCCCTTCAAAATACAGGTTTTGAATCCTGACCCTTCTTTCTATTTATGTTATCTAGGGTACAGTTTTTAGTTTCTGTGCCTTAGTTTCCTCATTTTAACACAGATATAATGATAGTATCTACAGATAGGGTTGTTAGAAAGATTAAATCTCTTGAAAGAGGACCATGCATTCATGCTAAGTCACTTAAGTAGTGCCCTACTTTTTGTGATCTGTGGACTACAGCCTACCAGGCTCCTCTGTCCACGGGATTCTCTAGGCAAAAATACTGGAGTGGGGTTCCATGCCCTCCTCCAGGGGATCTTCCTGACCCAGAGACTGAACCCACATCTTCTATGTCTCCTGCATTGGCAGCCAGGTTCTGTACTAGTAGCGCCACCTGGAAAGACCAGGCATGTCTCGATAAAAATTAGCATTCACCATGGTGTATAATGGGCTTTTGTTGTTTTATTGCCTAGCAGAAAAAAATGGTTTGTGGCTGATGCATGTCAATGCATCCAATAAGAGATGCAACTGATAGTTAAAGGAAGATGAAATCGATACTTTGACAGTGTCTGATTTATTCTCTTGTATTTCAAACAATGTGTTGAATGTTCAGGATGCTTGTTTCCTATGAGGCTTACAGATCAGAAGATAAGCTAGATATAATTTAGCAATAATGATATAGGATGAATGTTCTTATGGAAAAATTATGACTCTAATATACACATTGATTTTGCTTTTATTTTAGGTAAAGATAATTATGTAAGCAAGAATATAGATTGATGATGATTGATAGATATAAAATTAAATTTTAGCTGTATCACAGATAGTTTTTGAGATATGAATAAAAGAATATTGGGTGAGGTTAATAAAGATATGTGTGCATGTTAAAATTGGTAAGCATTAATATAATAAAACCCATCTGCTATAATTACAGTTTTATAATAAATTCCATCAGTATAATTATGGTTTTATACTATAGTCGAGATTACCAACAGCCTTGTTTTGTACCAACTATAAATTCTCAATATTAGATAGTTAAAAAGAAGGTAAAACATTTCTCTAAAAAGTTAACTGCATCCAACATTGTCAAACACTGCAAAGCACTGCTTTACAGGGGTAACATTCTGGTTGACTAATATAACATTTTCTCTCACAAGTGGAATCATGCCACTATAATTCAAGGATACTGATGAAGAAGTAATGGCTAAAGTGAAATTTTTGACAACTGGCAATATATCCATATCATATAGATCATTTCTGTTATGATTTGTCAAAGAATTTTAAATTTCTTTTCATCTAAACTTTCACAAACACAAATAATAGATCTCTTTCCATATTGTCTGCAATAACATTTGCAGTAAATTTAATTTATAATACTGTACCAAATATCTAGTGCTATAGTGTCATTGAGATTATTGAAATGATACTTCTGCTAGATAATCTATCAATCTGAATGGCAGAACTTGGACCAATCTCGTCTATATTAAAATTACCTTCCCTGTAAGAAACCTATAATTCTTTCCTTTTCTTTCACAACTTTGCCTCTAGTTTGAGTTTTATGAATAATTGCTTTTCTACTGATCAAAAACAAATTGTAGTATACCAGATGCACTATCATTGATCACTATAAGTACTAATGTATGAATAAAAGTATGTTTATGTTTCAATCTAAACCTGACATCTTTGTAATAAGACCTCATACACAATCTAGCACGTTACTATCTTTCTTCCTGGAGAGGAAGACAGCTTGGGCTTTATGAGTCAAGATTTGATCTAATAAAATATTGATGATTTGTTGCCTATCATTCTTTTAATGTCCTCCTTGATGACTCTGATTTGTTAATATAATATATTGAAGATAGTGCTATTAATTAGTGCAGTGCCAAGAGTGCAAAATCATGACAAAAGCTTCCCAGCTCTCTTTTTCTGGTCATGAAGAGTATTGTGGGAGAATTTTGTCTAAGATGATTAAGGACAAATTAATATACCATCTTTTTAAATCATGATTTTAAACCATGATTTTAAATGGTAGCTTACTGGGACTCAAAACAGGATTACACCATTTTCCTCCCCGCTCTCTGCAGGGGCATCTGTGGTTTGATTTTTACAAATCTATAATAAGCAAGAGAAAAGCCTTACTTAGGAATCTTCAAACTGGATTTTTTTTTTCATAATATTTTGGTAAGCTTGAAGACCAAAGCCTAAATCAGTACTGTAGTTGCAGCACCCAAGCAATTGACTCTGTAGACTAAAATTACTGATTTCTCTAACTAAATTAGTTACTTATTTGGTATATCATGGTCCTCAAAACTGGAAACTGTATTTTAAGTCTTGATGTTCTTTGCTTTTTTGTTGATAAATGAAAGAATAGTCTCTTTTCAAAATGGGGAGAATATTTTTCCTCTTTCAGAAGGAACTGCAACAAAAATAAAAAGATGATTGGCAATGGAAATACAGCAGTTTTCGTCAAACAATACCTTGGACTGAAAAAAAAAGGATGAAAATTTTCATATTTTAACAACTGACAGAGCAAGTAGAAGTGTGTATGCACTTAGCATTGCTAATTATGAAAGTATTTGGGGAAACTGAAGGTCTTAACTAGTCTGGGTCTTGAGTTAGCTTATTTAATTCTCAGCAAAGACAGCAGAAGATGAATATCAATGGAAATTAATATATTCTTTTAGGGCTGGAAGAAGCACAAGCTGGAATCAAGATTTCCAGGAGAAATATCAATAACCTCAAATATGCAGATGACACCACCCTTATGGCAGAAAGTGAAGAACTAAAAAGCCTCTTGATGAAAGTGAAAGAGGAGAGTGAAAAAGTTGGCTTAAAGCTCAACATTCAGAAAACGAAGATCATGGCATCTGGTCCCATCACTTCATGGGAAATAGATGCGGAAACAGTGTCAGATTTTATTTTTAGGGGCTTCAAAATCACTGCAGATGGTGATTGCAGCCATGAAGTTAAAAGACGCTTACTCCTTGGAAGGAAAGTTGTGACCAACCAAGACAGCATATTCAAAAGGAGAGACATTATTTTGACAACAAAGGTCCGTCTAGTCAAGACTATGGTTTTCCAGTGGTCATGTATGGATGTGAAATTTGGTCTATGAAGAAAGCTGAGTGCCAGAGAATTGATGATTTTGAACTGTGGTATTGGAGAAGACTCTTGAAAGTCCCTTGGACTGCAAGGAGATTCAACCTGTCAATTCTAAGGGGATCTGTCCTGGGTGTTTTTAGGAAGGAATGATGCTAAAGCTGAAACTCCAATACTTTGGCCACCTCATGCGAAGAGTTGACTCATTGGAAAAGACTCTGATGCTGGGAGGAATTGGGGGCAGGAGGAGAAAGGGATGACAGAGGATGAGATGGCTGGATGGCATCACTGACTCGATGGACGTGAGTTTGGGTGAACTCCGGGAGTTGGTGATGGACAGGGAGGCCTGGTGTGCTGCAATACATGGGGTCGCAAAAAGTCGGACATGACTGAGCGACTGAACTGAACTGAACTGGTAACTTTCACATGTGGGCAGTTTAGGCAAGGCTAAAGCAATCAGCTAGGTCAAATGAGTAGAAAAATAATCAATTATTTCCCATTGTCTAAATAAAGCAGCTTAATTGCTATCATTGTTTTTTGTAACCTGTTAGCATTACATACTACAAAACACAGATGAATTTACAAAAGAGTAAATAGAAGTATAGCCACAGAACAATCTAAAGTATATGGTTGTGGGTGTTAGTATTTCAACAAAGAAATAGATTCTCATTTCTTTTTTCCAAATTTTATTTCAAAGCAACTAATTCAATCATAAAAGGAATTGTTTCTAGAAAGAAAGATTCATGAATACCTATTGGAAAGGGGGATCTACCTTTCTATACATAGAGTAGAAAGAAAATTACTGTTCAAGAAATGAGTCCAGTGCAATTTGTATACATTTACCTTTTATTGCACCTACTGAACTGAAAAAAGTATTAAACAAACAAGTGATTACTCTTGCGGGGATAACCCTGGTAGCTAAGTGGTAAAGAATCTGCCTATAGTGCAGGAGGGAATTTGATCCCTGGGAAGCGAAGATCCACTGGAGAAGAAAACAGCTACCTCTCCGGTATTCTTGCCTGGAGAACTTCATGGACAGGGGAGCCTGGCAGGGTCACAAATAGTTGGGCACAACGGAGCAACTAACCAACATGGAGTAAATAGAAGCAAACAGTCAAAAATCTGATTTTTTATTGTAAGTTAAGTGTGTTTTCAAACTGGTAATTAAACCACAGGACAAATAAAAACAATATTAAAAGACAGAAATTAAGATATTTCAGTTTGTTACCTGTCTTGATCCAAACCTTCCTACTCACGAAAGCTTATTAATTTAATTGTTTTATGATATAGTCTCTTGTTTTTTCAGTGTATAAATAAAGAATATAGAAACATGTGACTAGATTCAAAATATACAAATATGTTCTTATTGAAAAGCCTAACAATTTGTCATTTTAGGCTGTAAAGTTCTATTAGTTTTAACAGAGCTGTACATTGGTGGAACCACTTGCAAAAGAAGAATACTCCACAAGTTATATCATGCCTCAAAACCCTACATACTATCTTGATGTTCTAACAGGGTTCATCCCTGATCCATGATAGTCAGTGCTCTGTACACCCAAACTATAATTTTATCTTCTAAGAATGTCATGTAAATGAAATTATAATAGCTTAGATGGTAAAGAATCTGCCTGCAATGTGGGAGACCTGGGTTCAGTCCCTGGGTTGTGAAGATCCCCTGGAGGAGGACATGGCAACCCGCTCCAGTATTCTCACCTGGAGAATTCCATGGCCAGGGGAGCCTGTCAAGTTATAGTCCATGGAGTCACAAAGAGACAAACATGATTGAGTGGCTTTCACATTCACTTTCAACCTCTTGAAATTGGCTTCTTTCTCATAGCATATCATCTGTGATATTCACCCAAGTTATTATATCTCATCAGTGATACATGCAAGTTCCTACTTCTCTGAAGTCTCACTAGTAGACCATTTTATCAAATTTGACTTTTTTTCTATTTGTTTACAGTTATCTGTAAGACAGCAGAGAAATAAATTTTCTGAGTAAACACAGTTCTCTTTTCATTCAATTTTATTCAAAATACATATATGACTTATCTAGAGAAGGTACTAGAAGGGTTGTCAGGACAGAGCAAGTTAAGGAAATCAACTAATCACTCAACTTGGACCACTATGTCTGAAAAATGACTTTAAAAAGAGTAACACATATTCACAAACAGTAATTTGAATACAGTTTGTAAAGTGAGTTCAGTCGCTCAGTCGTGTCTGACTCTTTGTGACCACATGGACTGCAGTATGTCAGGTTCCCTGTCCTTCTCTGTGTCTCAGAGCTTGCTCAAACTCATGTCCATTGAGTCAGTCATACCGTCCAACCATCTTGTCCCCTGCTGTCCCCTTCTCCTCCTGCCTTCAATCTTTCCCAGTTGCAGGTCTTTTCCAATGAGTTGGCTCTTCGCATCAGGTGGCCAAAATACTGGAGCTTCAGCTTCAGCATCAGTCCTTCCAATGAATGTTTAGGGTTGATTTCCTTTAGGATTGACTGGTTTGATCTCTTTGCAGTCCAAGGGACTCTCAAGAGTCTTCTCCAACACCACAGTTGAAAGTGAGTCTGTGCTTCCTATTATAAATTTACCTCCTTTACCTGTTTATCATTTAATCCTTTCCCTATTACTTGTTTTATTGTATTGTATGTCAACATGCTCTTTTAAAACACAAAGATCAAACAAATTCCTCCTAAATTTTGTGACTGTTTCATCACATATATACATGTGATACTTGCTTGCTCTTTATTCAATTGCCTTGTCACTTTGTCTCCATCTCTCAATTTACATTGGATAAACACAGGAAAAGTTTCATGAATGAAAATTTAAATTCAGACTGTTCTTCTCAGCACAGGACCTATAGTTCTGGGTTTTGATTTAAATACTGGAACTTATAGTTTTGCAACAAATACATCCAATATTTAAAGTTTAATTTTTCCTTTTGAGATTTGCTATTAATTATTCAATTCTACCTGTTATCTTCTTAAAAATATGAACTTTTGTTAGTAATCCTATGATGTTTTAATTCACTATAAGAGCTTTTGGACTCTGTCCAAATAATAGCTTTTGGACTCATGTTACCTACTCAATGGGCATGAGTTTGAGCAAACTCCTGGAGATGGTGAAGGACAGGGAAGCCTGGTGTGCTTCCCTGTCCTTGGGGTCTCAAAGAGTCAGACATGACTGAGAAACTGAACAACAACAAATTTATAAAAAGAGTGATTTGATTTCATCTTTAGGTGATAAATTTGTCTGAAAACAATTTTATTAGTTTTGGTTTACTTATCACCACTCTTATATAATGCATGTATATAGTTGTTTGCAAACTATCTGCAGATACTATTCCAGGTGTTGATGACACATTTGTGAACAAGTCTATTTGAATCCATGCTAAAATGGCTGGAGAGGTTTCACCTGTAAGCATATAAGGTTCACAAACTTATAATAGCTTTGGACAGGATCACTTTCAAAAATTTGGAGCAATATATTGAGAGTTGGACTGTGAAGAAAGCTGAGAGCAGAAGAATTGATGCTTTTGAACTGTGGTGTTGGAGAAGACTCTTGAGAGTCCTTTGGACTGCAAGGAGATCCAACCAGTCCCTTCTAAAGGAAATCAGTCCTGGGTGTTCTTTGGAAGGACTGATGCTAAAGCTGAAACTCCAATACTTTGGCCACCTCATGCGAAGAGCTGACTCATCGGAAAAGAGTCTGATGCTGGGAGGGACTCGGGGCAGGAGGAGAAGGGGACGACAGAGGATGAGATGGCTGGATGGCATCTCTGATTCAATGGACATGAGTTTGAGTGAACTCTGCGAGTTGGTGATGGACAGGGAGGCCTGGCGTGCTGCAATTCATGGAGTCGCAGAGTCGGACATGACTGAGCGACTGAACTGAACTAATTCAATACATATTCACTGGGTATCTACTATGTTGCAATCATTGTGCTTGTTGCTGAAGATTCAGAGACATAAACCATAAACCCTACTCCACCAAGAACACAGTATGATCTTCAATTATAGAAACAGAATAGTGGCTGCATATGATAAAGAGTAGTATAGGGGTCCATATAAGTAATTATTAACTATTCAGTTCAGTTCAGTCACTCAGTCGTGTCCAACTCTTTGCAACCCCATGAATTGCAGCACGCCAGGCCTCCCTGTCCATCACCAACTCCCGGAGTTCACCCAGACTCACGCCCATGGAGTCAGTGATGCCATCCAGCCATCTCATCCTCTGTCATCCCTTTCTCCACCTGCCCCCAATCCCTCCATCATTGTATTACAAAGAACCTCAAAAAAATAGGCTGACATATTCTAATGAGCTTCTTGTCTCTCAAAGGCTGAACTGTTACTTTTCAAGAGTATTTAAGTAATCCTGTAGAAGGCAACAAGCACAAAATACACTGTTTGAAATACACTTGGCTTCTGTTTTGCACTTGGCCACTTCCTGGAGATATTAAAGAAAAAAGTGACACACTGACTCAAAATTCTGTCATTATCTTAGGATAATGAGACATGTTTTGTAGTAGAGAGGAGGAACTTTCATATGAATAATCTGAGTAATATATGTGGAAAAATTTTTTGATCTGTGAATGTGCATAAATATAATATTTTGCTATTTGGGTAAGAGGACTAAAACATGGTTTGAGATATTAAAGGCTAAATGAACTCTAGAGTTCCTTCTCAAACTAAAGCTCCTCAATTCTAAAGCTGGAAAAGACTGCATAAACATTTTATCAAATTTAAATTTGTAAAAACTGAAACTAAAGATATATGAAACTATGGAAACTATATATATATATACACATATAATTATACATAAACTACTCAGTTGTGTCTGACTCTTTGCAACTCCATGGGCTGCAGCCTGCCAGGCTCCACTGTCCTGAAATTCTCTAGGCGAGAATACTGGGTTGCCATGCCCTCCTCTAGGGGATCTTCTCGATCCAGGGTTCAAACCCAGGTCTCTTGCATTGCAGGCAGATTCTTTACAGTTTGAGCTAACTGGGAAGCCAAGAAGACCTAAAAGTAAATTATTTTGTCTTCTTTGCCTCTCCCTTAAAAATAGTTTAACGTCTAAAATTTTGTTTACTAAAATATTTAAACTTTTTTTTTCTGTAATATTCTTCTGGACTCACAAATTGATTGTGAAAATTTTCACCTAGAAAGAGTGTTTTATAATTATCATTTTGAGGGTATTTCCAACAGTTCGATGGTTAGGACTCAACTTTCTCAAGGCAAAGGCTCTGAGTTCAATCCATGGTTGAAGAACAAAGATCCTGCAAGCTATGTTGGATAGCACCCCCCTAAAATAAATTTGTATATAATTATAAAAGTATATAATTATACTCTTGAGCTTTCTTCTTTTTAATAGAACTTTGAAAGATGATGAGTAGAAAGATATTATGCAGTGCCAAAGTGATTGAACCCAGGTCTCCTGCATTGCAGGCAGATTTTTTACCATCTGAGCCACCAGGGAAGCCCCAATTTTTTTTTTTTAAATGATTGCTGATTGCAAATGATAGTCATATATGTCTTTAATACTTTATAGTTTCAAAGCAGTTTTAGATATGCTGTAAATAATGGCACATTACCAATCTGTTCAAAATGAAATATTAACTTATAAATATTAGCTTTCAAATAAGTTAAATCTAAGAAAAGTCAGGACACTTAGCAGATAATCTTATAAAATCAGAAACCACTGTACATTTCATGACTCTGAAAAGCCAAAGGAATAACATTTCTTATAAAAGTACATTTTTCCTACTACCTTTTTTATGGCATTTTATTGGTTTCAGGTGCAGTGGGGAATAGTTAGAAATTATATAATATTGAAAATTACAGTTCATTTTCATATTTTTTCATAAATAATTAATTTTAAAGACAGTATATCTAAGACCATTAAGATACGAACAAATACAACACATTTAAATATGAACTATATATTTAACTGATCTGAGTGAATAGAATTTTAATTTTAATATAATTATGAATACTTTTTAAAGGCTACAAAGGCAATAGAAGTGTCCTTTTGGCTAAAAACAGATCACTGCATACTTATAATTGGGTATGCATGTTTTTCAGAAATAAAAGGTATTCTTTATATACTCACCCTCTCAGGGCAAACATTTGCAGTAATTTTGCCGATGTGACTAATTAACTGTGTTAATAATCTCTTGACTGTCCCTGCATTGTTTTGAAGATAAGTTTAACAGTCACTGAACACAGACTTCCAGTTCTTCAGCACCTAAGAGCTATCACTAAATGAAAATTTCAATGAAAGTACTGACATGTAGCCAGTGATATCTCTTTGCATATATCAGCCTATCAATGTAACAAAATTCAGTTGTCTGATTTATGCAACTGATCAGCTTCTCCCATTAACAAAGGTCTTTAACCAATAACCTTAGCCAGGTTTTGCTTACTTGTTTGTTTAAAATTATGTAGTCCTGGCATAATTCTCATGAATATCTAGTAGGGTTTAATGTAATGAAAATCTCTCTCTCTCTCTTTTTTTTTTTTGCCTTTGGTTTTATGTAGAGAAAAACTCCAAAGATAGGATAGATTTAGTTATCAAGATGAGTCTGAGTACCGGGATAAAATCTTTCAAGATATTTAGGAAGACAGTACTTTTGGAAATTATAGAAGATTGGTTTTTGTGTGCTAAAATTAACTGTGCGATTGCCACAATTTTTCATTTTATTTTCAATTTGTACAGAAAACCTAAATAGTCATTTAAGTTTGATTAAAAAAATAGCTGCAATGCAAAATTTTATATATAAGAATAAAAGTACACTGAAGCTATTTTATTAATATGTTTTAATAGGAAACAAATGGGAATGGTTATGTTAGTTTCTGAATTTCATTTTCTTTCCTAAACTCTGTTATATTACAAAAGCAGTAAAAACAAGCAGAACTATATGTTAAGCACGGACTTTTAAAAATACACAATCTCATGTTTATTTTAGTCGCTTTCATTTCACAACCAAATGAAACATGCCTATAATTTTAGAAATCACATAACTGAAAGAGAACACAAAATCATGCTCAAATATATCCAAAATAATCATCACCCTGGAAAGCATGCCCAACTTATTTTAAAGCTGCATTATTGCCTGATTTAAAGGCAGACAGGGGCGTGGGGCCACATTCCATGACAGAGAGCCTCTAGAGACATCTTTGATCATTCTTTGTGATGCATAAAATATGTCACAGTTGTACTATAAAAGATATCAGCCATCAGGTAAGGTTGTCACTTGCCCTTGTAGTATTATATTGGAAAAATACGGCTTTTCTCTCTCCTGCTTGTATGGGATTACTGCTCATGGAAACACAGCCTATTTAGTCTGTGTGCGACCATTATCATACTCCTGGTTTCTTTCAAAAGAAAGTAGTCATAAATAAACATCCTAAAGAGAATAGATCTAGTTGATAGCTTGTTTCAACATTCACCCATTTCATAAGTTGTTATAAGCTGTGAATATGCTAAGTACTGGTCTACATGAAAGCTGAGTTCTACAAAAGGATTGCACATTTCTCCAGAGACTAGTTGCTTTCATTTGATTTGTTATGCATACATCTTAGTTTACTTCAAAATCTGAACCTATGTCACAAATAATATTTATAACAAAAGAACAATAGCACCAAACTATTTCAAAATGTTACATTTTATTTCTCAGCTCCTCACATATTTTTTAAATTAAATGTGTGTGTGAATGAGCTTTAAGACAATTCAAGCTACAGTTATTTGTGTTATAACAGCATCTTTCCTTTAAATTTGCCTTTCACATATTGATGTACATAAAATGTTTTTACCTTATACCTAGATTAATGTTTCCTCACACTTTTTTGATTGGCAATGAGGCTGATTTTAATATTCATTTGGGGAAAATAATTTTTAATTGTATAGAAAATTTGGAAATATTTTAATATGAAATGCAATTGAAAAGTGATTCTTACCTTTGAAATCTCGAAGTAATTACTGAAGTTTTACCAACTTGAATGATATAATTGACTCCGTTAATATTGGCAATATTTACTGGAGAGTTTGTCAAGTATATTCTTATCTGAAAGCATTTGGCTGCTAAACCAACAAAACCCAAACAATACATAAACTATGGTGAATATATGTTAAATCTGAATAGCTGACAAAAGTTTTGCGAAAGAATACAAATACAACTTTCAGATTATTTTTATCCTTTTAATAATTTGTTGCTTTTAAAAAATAAAGATTCTCAGTTTATCATTTCTAAGTTGCAAAGTGCTACTTCTCACACTTAAACATTTAGCAATTTATTTGTAAATTGGGAAGGAGGAACCTCTTTTAATGGAGAAATAACATACGGTATAACAGACCGGATCGATTAAAGGCCTCCATCTGGCACAGGACTAGAAAAGTTGCTGCCATATGTTTTGAACAGCATGGCAAAACTAACTGTTTTATACTGTCAGCGCCCCCAGATTTGTTTTAAAAATTACATTTTGTTTAATATATATGCATATATGTGTGTAGGTATATATACATATGAAAAAATCAGGTATACTTTATTTATGATTTCTTAATTGGAAAGTAGACACTATATAAAAATTTCAAAAAGCCCTTGGTCTTCAAGGTTCAGTGTGAAAGGCAGTTGACAGCTTTAAATAATGAAAAAATAAAATAAAGGAGAGAGATAAACACCAAATTTGTTTACTCAGTATTGTTCAAATCATAAATGACTTTAACAATGATAGGACTTGAGGACTACTAAAAATGATAGAATTAAAACAATAACAGAGGAGAATAATCTATAATATTCATATGAATATTAAATACTGGTAATATCAAGAACATGTTCAGTAGTTCTGTGTTTTTTAAGGTAAAATTTCATAAAGATAGATTTAAAAATCAGAATATATATGATGTTGTTGGAAAAATAACATATCAGGTTCAAATGAAATTTAGGAATGTTAATCTCTTTTGCAGCTGCTATTTTTGTTTTATGGTATTTTTACAGCTGTTTTTAATTTCTTTTAAGAAATACTAAACCTTTAGGAGAATTCCCATGTGAACAACCACAGTACAGATAATTGGTTTCATTGCAATTCAGATTATGAACATCATTTTTCAGTTGTTACTTTCAAACTACATACATAGCTAAATCTGTAAGCCATTTTCTTTATTCAGCTACTATCAAAAGGGAAAAAATCAGTTAAAAACATCACAGAGTCTCACTCTTTATCTAATAGAGTGTGATGTTTAAAAAATATTTACCTTCCTCCATAGAACACTAATATATCCTATATAGTATGTGCAGATGTAACCTATATTTTTTATTAAGAAAAGCAGAAAACATAAATTATGAAAAATTCTTTTAGAACTATGATTACTTTAATAAATTTCAGTATTGGCATTTATCATGCAATCCTATTTCTATACCTAACATCCTCTCCTTTGATTAATTATTACCACAGACTGTATATCTTCATTTAGAAGCATCCTTGATTAGCAGCCACACCTATACCATGCAGTTTTTTAATAGAAGCCACCCGTCCCGTGCAAGCCGCAGGGGAAAGTAATTAAATTTAATAGAAGCCGTCTTTGTTTTATAGCCACCCTCAATTTAAAGCCACAGGGGTAAGTAATTAAATTTAATAGAAGCCATAGCTTCTAAACAAAGATATACAGTATCAGTTAGGTATGCAGAAGTATAGAAATGAGAAATACTCTACCTTGGGAGTTGTGAGGAGTGTGGGTTTATATGAAGCAATGTTAAAAAATGTAAAAGTTCACAAAATATGTTTTTTAAGTGATTCAAAATGGGTGGAGAAGGTATAGTTGTCACCCTACATTTTTCAAACAGCAATAAGAGAGGTGGGGCTGCTACACGTCCTTGCTAAACCACAATAGCTTGGACAGTTGCCTGCTGTGAGCAGTGAATGCATCTCTCCCTCTAATAGGACTTGGACAAGTCCAGTCTTTCCAATGTGAACAGAGTATGCCTTAGCTTGGTTAGAAGCAATTCACGGGAATGTAAGAGTTTTGATATTCATGATTATTTATTCTAGATTTGAGACGATAAAATTTTTTATGTGTTTTGTTGTGTTCTTTGCTCATTTGTTTTTTAAATGATGGGCCCTCAATTAGTTTTGCCTGCCTACAGCCAAGGACCTGTAAAACCTGATCTAGACTAGAAGCACCATTTGGATGGTTAATTTCAGCTTCTCCTAGGGAATGTTTTGGCAGGCTGTCTCACCAACCTTCTAAATATTTTGATGGACATACAAAGAGGCTGATGAAGAATTGGAGAATTCACATTGACTATCTAAAATTTTTGAGGCCCTTTTTCTCACAAAGCCATACGCTCCATGTAACTAGCTTTAATTCTTAAATTGTATTTTGACTTTTAATACTGTTTTAAAATTACAATTTTTCAAAATCGTCCAGAACATGTTTAATCCATGCTTTGTCATAAACAGTGCTTTAATAATGCACAAGTCTCACGTAGGGCAAAAGCCTAAAGTGGAAAGAAAGCAGCTGGTGGCATGTCCAGTGATGTTCTAAGTTCATTGCCTTTAAAAGATAGCTCAAGTTTTCTTAAAAAGAGAGGAAAGGAAAGACTCTGAAATTCAGCAGCCCAGATGGTAAAAAACAATAGGAGCCGCCTGTAGGCATATGGTGCACAGAAAATGTACTAAGAATGCGTTAATAAGTAAATTAAAACTTGTATTTAGGTAGTTGTGATTACAACATAGATCATAACTAGGAGGGATGAAAACAGAATGGGGCTCAAAGAAAGAGATATGAGATAAAAAATCAAGAAGGGTGTTTAACATGCACATTTAGTCATTGGCTATCTGCATATACCTATAAATTGTTGATGATTAAGTTGTGTTTTTCTTTAGAACATGTATAAGCTTAAGCATTTTGTGATTTATCGGTAGAAAATAAAGTTTGTCACTACAGCTGTTATCCAAATTACTGCAATGCACACAAATTCATTGCTTTGCCTGTGACACAGTCTGGTGGCATCTGATAAACATGGTCTTTCCAGTTGGTTAGAAATAAAACATTTCCAAATTTTAAGCAATAAACACAATGTTCTTTTAATTAAAGAATTTTAAAGTACCATTGAGTATTTATTCCCGTATTTGTGATTGTCTCTTTAAATATCTATAGATATTTTTCAATATGTAAGGTTGAAATCCTCAGTATGAATTCTTAAACCAGATTAGACTCATATTAGATCAATTAGACTCTATTATCATTATCCCAGCTTCACTGAGAAATATTTTCACATTCCTTCCTTTTAGTCATTTTCAATCACATTCAGGATTGATTCTTCCCATTTTTCTTTCTATCAATACCTTTCAATCAGGATTTTTCTTCTGTTTGGATTATTGAGACAGAGGATATAGTTACACAGTATTCTGCCTTTGAAGCAAAGCAACAACCCTTTTCTAGTTTTCGGAACAGGTAAAAAGTTAAAAAGTCTAGGACTCCTGCTTTTGTTGTCAGGAGGCTCCCTACCTTTTCACAGCTTGATTTTACCATGTGTCACTCAGGCAGATGGTTGTTCCCAACAGACTAACTCATTTAGATGTTGCAATCAAAGCTATTTGGAATTTCTTGCATTGAATCACATACTCCTGCTACTGAAAAATACAAAGCCAATTACTGTATTTTTGTACTCTCAAGGAGCTAAAGGTGAGATATTTCCTGTTGCCCTATTCCTTGATATACTCAAGGAATGATCTGGCAGCATTTGGTGAATGTAGTGAAAGGAAGGGATTTTAAGGTCACTCCAGTTTTAATATTGCAAATTGTACCTACTTCTGATGAAAGCATCATCTGATTACGACTGTGTCAACATTTTCAAATGTTAATAAAATCTATAAATCAGTGTATATTCTTACTATTTAAAACTTTAAACGATAAACTCTGAATGGAAAATATTTTGATTTTCATTGACAGCATCAGAAATGTATTACAAATTCCTATGAAAAAGAAGTAGGATGTTTAAGAATTTGAGAGCAGCATGTTACAGTTTATCAAGATCTGTGTCCGCTGTACTTCTCCTACTGTCCACATTGCACCACGCACATACATACACACAGCATATCAAATGCTGATTTCTTGCACTGTAGGAGATTGAGGGAAAAAGATGTCATAACTTGTTGCAAATTGTGATTCTGGCAATACACAAAGCACTAAGGAAAGTTAAAGTATATAGTTAAAAGTGACTTTATCCAGAAGAATATTACACAACCTAGTCTCTAAAAAAAAAGGGACAGAAAAGAGGTTGGAATATGACTGACCATCAAGACTACCAAACTGGGAGTGGAAATGTGGTTTGGAATCAGGGACGGTGAAAATAAGCCCGAGGACTTTTCTATTCTTTTTGCTGAAGGATATGGAGTGGGAGAGAAGACAAATAATCCAAGCAGGAGAAGCAGCAGGGGTAAAAGATAATATATGGCCATTGGGGCAGAAATTCTGATATACTAACTGAGTTCTTATTTGTTCAATTTTTAAAATATTTAATTTTTACTTATTTGACTGTACTAGTTCTCAGTTGCAGCATACAAGATTTTTAGTTGTGGCATCCAAACTCTTAGTTGTGGCATGTGGGATCTAGTTCCCTGATCAAGGATAGAACCTAGGCCCTTGCATTGGGTTCATGGGGTCTAAGCCACTGGACCATCCCGGAAGTCTCTAAGTGGGATCTTATTTTAATAAATAGGATATGCATATACTAAAACAAAGAATTAAGACCTTCAGCACTTAGTTAATATTCTAAAGTTCTATTCCACAAAAGTATTTTATACATAGATATGTTAAAATGATTAATTTTTCTAAAACCTATACATTTGGTTCCAAACTAGGCATGTGACCCCATGGACTGTAGCTCACCAGGTTCCTCCCTCCATGCTAATTCTTGAGGCAAGTATCCTGGAGTGGGTTGCCATGCCCTCCTCCAGGGGATCTTTCCAATCCAGGGACTGAACCCAGCAGTCCCTCACAGCAGGTGGATTCTTTACCATCCGAACCATCAGGGAAGCCCTATCAGATGTATGGTTAGAAATATTTCCTTCCATTTTGCAGGTTGCTTTTTCACACTGTTGATTTCCCCTTTTGGTGTGCAGAAGATTTTAGGTTGATTTTTGTCCCACTTGTTTATTTTTGTTTTTATTGCCTATGGTTTTAGTGTCTTATCTAAGAAGTAATTGCCAAGATTTAATGCCATGAAATTTTCACCTATATTTTATTCTAGGAGTTTTACAGTTTCAGTAATGTTTAAAGTATATATAAGCCCTTAATCCTTTCAAAACTGATTTTTGTATATGGTATAACATAAACATTCACTTTCATTTTTTGTAAGTGGATATCCAGTTTTTCCAAAGGCATTTGTTAAAGTGACTATCCTTTCCCCATCATGTATACTTGATGCCTTTGTAGAAGTTCAGTTGACTATATATGTTGGCACTTATTTCTGGGCACCCGGTACTCTGCCATTGGTCCATATGTCTGTTTTTATTGTGGTACTATACTGTTTTGATTATTGTAGCTCTGTAAAATGTGCTTTAAATCAGGAAACATGACACCTCATACTTTATCTCTCTTTTTTTTTTCTTTTCTCAAGATTACATAGCTATTTGGATTCCTTTGTGCTTTCATGTGACTTTTACAGCTGTTTTATCTATTACTGCAGAAAAACAAATGTCATTGTGATAGGATTTTGATAAGGATTACATTGAATCTATAGATGGCTTTGAGTGGTATGGATATTTTAACTATATCAACTCTTCCATTCATGAAAATGGGGTAATATTTTCATTTTTTGTGTCTCCTTCAATTTTTAAGCATTTTACAGTTTTCAGTTTACAAATATTTTACCTCTTATTAAGCTTATTCTAAGTATTTTATTTTATTTTTTTTTACTATTGCAAATGTGATTATTTTCTTAACTTTCTTTTCAAGATTATTCATTGTTAGTGTTAGAAATGCCACTAGTTTGGGGGTGGTAGTATTTTTTCCTGCAGTTTTACTGAATTTACCTATTGATTCTAATAGATTTGTGTATGTGTGTGTTTTGGGAGTCTTTTGATACAAATAAGATCATGTCATCTGCAAACAGAGATAACTTTATATCATCCTTTCTGTTTTGAATATTGTTTTTTCTTACCTAATTGTTTTGGCTAAGACTTCTAGTAATATGTTGAATAGAAGTGGAGAGAGTCAGCATCTGTACCTATTTCCTTGTCTTAGAGGAAACGTTTCCAGTTTTTCACCATTCATGTGATGTTAACTGCGGCTTTTTATTTATGGCCTTTGTGATGTTGAGGTGATTTTCTTTTATTTCAAGTTGTTGAGTGCTTTTAACATAAAAGTGTTGAGTTTTATAAAAATTTCTTTGCATCTACTGAGATCATCATGTGATTTTATATTCTTTATTCTATTAATGTGGTGCATCACATTGATTGACTTTTGTATGTTGAACCACCTTTGCATCCCACGGATAAATCCCATTGCATAAATCTCACATGGTATAGAATTCTTTAATGTTCTGCTAAATTATTTTTTTCTGGTATTTTGTTGAGAATTTTTTACCAATTTTATGGATATTGGTCTGTAGAAATTTTTTTCTTCTGGTGCCTTTTTCTAGCTTTGATATCAGGTTAATGCTGGCCTCATAAAATGAGTTTGGACATGTTCCCTTCACTTAAATTTTTTGGAAGAGTATGAGAAGAAATGATGCTAATTTTTTTATAGTGTTTCTTGTGGTATGATACTTAATATGGGATCTACTCTCAACAAAATTTTAAATGCATACTATTTGTGGTTGATCATAGGCACAGTACTATACAGCAGATCTTCAGAACTTCCTCATCTTGTTTAACTTAAACTTAATGCCTATAGAAAATGTCCAGTAGAACATTTGGGAGGGTGTTAATTATGCATTCAATCACATTCAATCACATTTTCTGTTTCTTCATGATATGATCTTATTAGGTTGTATATCTCTAGGAATTTTCCATTTATTCTATGCTATGCAATATTTTGGTATATAATTGTTCATAATTGTCTCTTTGACTTTTTTTTAATTAATTTTTATTTTTTAGTTTGTTTTGCTTTACAATACTGTATTTGTTTTGCTATACATTGACATGAATCAGCCACGAGTGTACATGAACTCCCAATCCCGACCCCCCACCCCCTTCCCGCCCCACACCATCTCTCTGGATTATCCCCGTGCATCAGTCCCAAGTATCCTGCATTGAACCTAGACCAGTGATTCGTTTCACTTATGATATCATACATGTTACACTGCCACTCTCCCAAATCATCCCACCCTCTCCCTCTCCCACAGAGTCCAAAAGGCTGTTCTATA
>SJXQ01009149.1:54422-98743 GCA_006408695.1 Aepyceros melampus
CTACTATTCAACATAGTTCTGGAAGTTTTGGCCACAGCAATCAGAGCAGAAAAAGAAATAAACAGATTGGAAAAGAAGAAGTAAAACTCTCACTGTTTGCAGATGACATGATCCTCTACATAGAAAACCCTAAAGACTCCACCAGAAAATTACTAGAGCTAATAAATGAATATAGTAAAGTTGCAGGATATAAAATCAACACACAGAAATCCATTGCATTCCTATACACTAATAATGAGAAAGTAGAAAAAGAAATTAAGGAATCAATTCCATTCACCATTGCAATGAAAAGAATAAAATACTTAGGAATTTATCTACCTAAAGAAACTAAAGACCTACATATAGAAAATTATAAAACACTGATGAAAGATTTTTTTTTAATATTCATTTTAATTGGAGGCTAATTACTTTACAACATCGTAGTGGTTTTTGCCATACATTGACATGAATCAGCCATGGGTGTACATGTGTCCCCCATCCTGAACCCCCCTCTCACCTCCCTCCCCATCCCATCCTCAGGGTCATCCCAGTGCACCAGCCCTGAGTACCCTGTCTCATGCATTGAACCTAGACTGGCGATCTGTTTCACATATGATAATATACATGTTTCCCTACTATTCTCTCAAATCATCCCACCTTCGCCTTCTCCCACAGAGTCCAAAAGACTCTCTTTTGTTGTCTCACATATAGGGTTATCATTACCATCTTTCTAAATTCCATTTATATACATTAGTATACTGTATTGGTGTTTTTCCTTCTGACTTACTTCACTCTGTATAATAGGCTCCAGTTTCATCTTTGATCTTTTTGAAATTCCTTTATCATTAGTTGCAATGTCTCCTCTTTATGATTTAGTTGACTCATATATCTTTTCTTAGTCAAGCTAAAGTTTTGCCAATTTTGTTGAACATTTCAAAAAAGTAACTCTTAGTTTCACTTGTTTTTATTTATTGTTTTGTTTTTTAGTCTTTGTCTCACTGGTTTCTGCTGTAGTACTTATTATTTTCTTTCTTCTGATTACTTTGGGCTTGCTTTTCTCTTTTTTTAGTTCCTTTAAATGTATATTTATGTATTTCCGTTGGTTGTTTATTTGAGATCTTTATTAATGTAGAGATTTATTGCTACAAACTTCCTTCATAATACTGCTTTGTGGCCCTCTGTACGTTTTACTGTGCTGTGTATTCATTTTTTATTTATCTGAAGATATTTTATAATTATACTTCTGACCTTTTCTTTCTCTGATTGATTATTCAAACATGCATTGTTTATTTTTGCATACTTGTGAGTTATCCAGTTTTATGTATGCTGTTGTTTCTAGTTTTATTCAATTGTTGTTAAGAACATATTTGGTATTATTTTCTCGATAATCTTAAATTTGTTAACACTTGTTTTGTTACCAAACATGTGGTCTATGCTAGAGAACATCCTGTGTGTGCTTAAGAATTATGCTGCAGTTGGATAGAAGGTCATGTATATATCTATTAAAGTCATTAGGTCTACAGTGTTATCTGAATCTTTTATATAATTACTGATCTTTGTCTAGACATTCTATCCATTATTGAAAATGGGATATTGAAATCTTTCATTATTTTATTGCCATCTCTTTTTCTCTTCAGTTCTATTAATATTGCCTTTGTATATTTGTCTGGTTTCTGATGCTGGGTGCATATATAATTGTTTTATCTTGCTGGTGAATTGACCCTTTTATCTTTATGTAATGTACTTTGTCTTGTCAGATTTTTTACTTAAAACAGATTTTGCCTAATGTAAGTAAGGCAATCCCTACTCTTTTGATTACCATTTGTTTAGAATATCCTTTCACTCTTAGCCCATGTATGTCCTTAAATCTAAAATAAATCACTTGTAGACAGCAAATACTGGACACTGTTTTTTGGTTTGCTTTTAATTTATTCAGCCTATGAAAACTGTTACTTCTCCCCCTGACACACTTTATGTTATTGACATAAATTATGCCATGTATCCACTAACATATTTTTACAATTATGGTTACTTTTATACCTTTGTCTTTTCATTTCTATATCAGAATGAAAAGATATTTATGCACCTGCCATAAGAATAGTACATTATTCTGTATTTGTCTATATATCTACCTTCAACAGTAAGCTTTATTTTCACAGACTTTTTTTTGTTGTTTAAAAATGTTTATTCTTCAATTCAAAAGACTCTGTTTAGCATTTTTTATAAGTCAGGTCTAGTGATAAACTTCTTCATATCCTTTTATCTGGAAAAGTCTTCATCTCCTTTTCATTTTTGAAGGAGAGTTGCTGAATACAGCATTCTCAGTTGTTAGGTTTTTTTTTTGTTTTATTTTTCCAACATTTTGAATATATCACATCACTCCTTTTCGGCCTGCAAGGTTTCTGTTAAGAATTCCATTTATGGGAGTTCTTTTCAGTATGATGAACTACTTTTCTTTTATTGTGTTTAAATTTTTTTTTTTGTTTTTGACTTTTGAAAATTTGATTTCTTTATATATATTTACCAGTGAGTACTTATTTGGTTTTGTCCTAAAAAGCCTCTTGTTGAAAGTGAAAGAGGGAGTGGAAAAGTTGGCTTAAGGCTCAACATTCAGAAAACGAAGATCATGGCATCTGGCCCCATCACTTCATGGGAAATAGATGGGGAAACAGTAGAAACAGTGTCAGACTTTGTTTTTTGGGCTCCAAAATCACTGCAGATGGTGACTGCAGCCATGAAATTAAAAGGCGCTTACTCCTTGGAAGAAAAGTTATGACCAACCTAGATAGTATATTCAAAAGCAGAGACATTACTTTGCCGACTAAGGTCCGTCTAGTCAAGGCTATGGTTTTTCCTGTGGTCATGTATGGATGTGAGAGTTGGACTGTGAAGAAGGCTGAGGGCCGAAGAATTGATGCTTTTGAACTGTGGTGTTGGAGAGGACTCTTGAGAGTCCCTTGGACTGCAAGGAGATCCAACCAGTCCATTCTGAAGGAGATCAACCCTGGGATTTCTTTGGAAGGAATGATGCTAAAACTGAAGCTCCAGTACTTTGGGCACCTTATGCGAAGAGTTGACTCATTGGAAAAGACCCTGATGCTGGGACGGATTGGGGGCAGGAGGAGAAAGGGACGACCGAGGATGAGATGGCTGGATGGCATCACAGACTCAATGGACGTGAGTCTGAGTGAACTCCGGGAGTTGGTGATGGACAGGGAGGCCTGGCGTACTGCGATTCATGGGGTCGCAAAGAGTCGGACACGACTGCGCGACTGAACTGAATCTGGGTGTCCTTTTCCTTCCTAAATAAACTTTCCTCCCTTTTATCTCTCTTCATTCACTGACTATCATTATGTATATAAATGATCTTTTTGGTAGTATCTCACAAGTCTTTTATGCTTTCTTCTCTTTCATATTTTTTTTCTCCTCTCACTGATTAAATACAAATGACTGTCTTCAAATTTACTGATTCTTTTACTTGATAATGTGTGCTATAGAATTCTTCTGGTGATATTTTCAGTTTGAATATTACATTCCTCAGCTCCAAAATTTCCATTTGATTCTTTTTAATATTTTATATTTCTTTGTTGTAATTTTTACTTATCCAGTCATTGATTTCCCAAGCTTGTTGAATATCTTTCTGACTGTTATTTTGAGTACTTATTCAGGTAATTCATATATCGCTGTTTCTTTTGAGTTGGTTTATATAGATTTTTTTTTTCTTTGATTGGGTCAGTTTTTCTTGACTTTCCATTGCTTATAGGTTGTGTTGCCATCCATGTATTTGAAAGAAACAATCATCGATTCCAATCTTTATAGAGTGGCTTTGAACAGAAAAGACCTCCAAATAGATTCTATTGTTGTTATTCAGTGGGTAAGTTGTATCCTACTCAGAGACGTACTCAGTGGGTAAATCTATGTGTCCATAGACTGTAGCACACCAGGTTCCTCTGTCCTCCACTATGTCCTGGAATTTGCTCAAATTCCTATCCGTTGAGTTGGTGATGCTATCTAGTCATCTTGTCCTCAGCTGCCCCCTTTCCCTTTCCTCTTCAATCTTTCCCAGCATCAGGATCTTTTACAATGAGTCGACTCTTTGCATCAGGTGGCCAAAGTATTACAGCTTCAGCTTCAACATCAGTCCTTCCAATGACAATTCAGGGTTGATTTCCTTTAGGATTGACTGGTTTGATCTCCTTGCAGTCCAAGGAATGCTCTGAGAGCTTCTCAAACTTTTCCTATGGATGTGTCTTTTCCATAAATTTCTATTTAGAGGGATGTGTCATTTTCTTTTTTTCAGGAACGTGTAATCTCTTGTCCCTTTGGTGCTGTCCACAGGTTCTCTGAAATGACAGCATGCCACGCAGCTTGTTTTTATTTTCAGCACTGTTTAGTCCACTCAGGCTACTGTAGGAAAAATCCTGGTGATTGTGTGTCTGGAGGCTGGTGAGTTCAAGATAGCGGCACTAGCAGATTTTGCATCTGCTGAAAACCATCGTGGTTCATTGATGGCCACCTTCTTGTTATGTCCTCACATAAAGGAAGGTGTGAAACATCTCTCTGAGGATTTTGTGTAAGGGTACTAATGCTATTCATGAGGGCTTCATCTTCATTATCTAATCACTCCCAAAGCCCCACTCCCAAATAATATCACATGGGTGATTAGGTTTCAACAGAAAAATTTGAGAGGACCACAAATATTCAGTCTATAGCATCAGCGCGGAACATCTAGAGCATGCTGCATCCTATCTGTGCTCTGAAACAAGCCAAACAGAAGCCGGTCTCTCTAGCAGACTCATGGAAAGCTGGATCATTGAATGTATGCTCCACTCTTTTCTTTCTTCCTGAATGAGGGGCCACTGAGCAGTAATAGCCTCTGTCTATTGCATCACACATCCTGTGGATCAGCAGTATGCCACAGGGCTCTTTTGTCCTCAGCAGGCCCCGGATATCTGGAGAATACCAGATCCCATCAGTGCTCTGAGACAGGGGAGACAGAAACTAATCTTTCAGGCAACCCTACTGAAAAGTCAGAATGTTGGACATTTGATCTGATCTCTTTTTCTCCAGGGAGAAGCTGGGAACTGGGAGTTTCCTCCAAATTAGGTGGTGCTATGCCAATTTCCACAATGACTCAGCAGTAAATAATCTATTTGCAATACAGGAGATTCAGGTTCTATTACTGGGTGGGGAAGAACCCCTGGAGGAGGGCATAGCAACCTACTCCAATATTCCTTCTGGGAAAATCCCATGGACAGAAGAGCCTGGTGTTCTATGGTCCATGGGGTCACAGAGAGATGGACGCGACTGAGCACACACATGCGTGCCAATGGAAAGAACTACGGTGCTGCTGCTGCTGAGTCGCTCAGTCATGTCCGACTCTGTGCGACCCCACAGACGGCAGCCCACCAGGCTCCCCCGTCCTGGGATTCTCCAGGCAAGAACACTGGAGTGGGCTGCCATTTCCTTCTCCAATGCATGAGAGTGAAGTGAAGTCGCTCAGTCGTGTCCGACTCTTCGCAACCCCATGGACTGCAGCCTACCAGGTTCCTCCGTGCATGGGGCTTTCCCAGGCAAGAGTACTGGAGTGGGTTGCAAATGGAAAGAACTATGGTGCTGTTAAGTCCCTTCAGTCGTGTCCGACTCGTGCGACCCTATAGATGAGAGTGTCAAAAATTTTCCTGCCAGCTTTGTTGTACCTGGTTTTGTCCTCCTGTTGGGTGCAAGAGCCCTTAAACTGGTTTTTAGATTTCTCACAAAAGAAATTGTTCCATGTCTTAATATTAAATTGGTATTTCAATGGAAGGAAGGAACACCATTTTGTTCTTTGAATTATTTTAATATGAACAAACCATCACTTATTTTTGGTAAAACTTGTAAAATTTAAAATGAATGTTAATATGAATAAACCATAATTCCTTTTCAGTACAACAAAAAATTTATAAAAGAGCACATAATATTAAGAAGAAAATAGACATTTGATAATATTACACATGCTTTAATCTGCTTACTGTTTAATTTTAATGCAGTGATTGCAGTCTTTTGTTTACAGCAAGTCTAGAAATATGTCATCTCATTTACAACGTATGTATATTGTAATGTCTCTTCTGTATGTGAATGCATCTAAATCCAATTTTAAACATCACAGTATAAATATAATATCTAGCAATAAAAAATGAACCATTTAGCTACATAGTTTATACTACTAAAATCTTTGTTGTAAGTAATATTAATTCACATTTTATAATTTTATTTTTATAGTAACAAAAAAATTCAACCTAATGGGCACAAGAAATGCAACAATGTTAACTATGAACCATAAACTTTGAAATTTCATAGGTAATTTTGTTTGAAAATTTGAAACTCTGTCATATAACTTTAAGTAGTGTTTTAGCTATAATACTATCCAAACAAGGGAAGATTAAAGGACACCATTAAATGTATAAAACATCCTCAGGAAAAAAAAAAAAAAAAACCTGCTTTTCCAATTATGTGAACCATTCACCATAAAACCATTGAGGCCTTCAAGCAATAAAAATTGGGATGATGATGTATGAAAAAATATTGAAAAGCAACAAATATTTCTGTGTTAATATAAATTTCAAACACTACAGAGAAAACTAGTTCAAATTGATGAATGAAAAATCAAGAGGAATTCTTGCCTCTCTATTCTGTCACATTACTTTAAGATTTATGTGGTCATGCCTTAGAAAGACAATAGGAGAGGATTATTTCCTCATGAATACTGACAAAAAAGGAATGCAAAGACTGATTACGTAATATACAATGACAGAAGTGTAGGAAATTTATAAATTTCCTTCTAGCAATATATTTTTGCTAAAGATATACATAAAATGTTAGAACACAGTATGCCAAATGTATGACACAGGTCATCAATGAGCTTAGATGAGTTTAATGTCCCTGGAATTTGTGTGTACTTATTTAATAGTATCTTTACTGAAGCAGCTGAAACTTTAACATCTAGTGCTGAGAAACACAAATACAAATTGTTTTAATTATTAGAAAATAATTTTTGTAATATGCAGTTGAATGACAAGTATAGGACAACAAAATCTGTCATGATTATTCTTTACTGGGGAGAAAATATATATAACAGTAACATTTTTTAAGAAGCAAAGAGAAGGGAAAGGAGATCCATTCAAATATGGAAATGAGATTGTAGTCTAAAGCTATTTTATAAACTAAATAGAAAACCAAAAATCTTGTAGCAGATCAATCATATGCATATGTGTATGTATGATATATGTATAATATTACCTGCTCCAGTATTCTTGTCTGGAAAATTCTACGGACAGAGGAGCCTGGTGAGCTACAGTCCCTGGGGCCTCAGTCAGACACAGTTGAGTGACTGAGCACACAGAAAGATGTGACATTATTTGCTTTAATTATCTAGATAATTCAAAGTCAGACAACATTGATCAAAACACTCTAGATTAGAACTTTAGTTTTCAACTTCAATTTTATGTATTAGAATAGTTTATGCATAACATATATTACTAGGGGAGAAGCTTGAAACAGAGCCACCAGTTCAAGAATACAGTGAACCTATCAAAGATATAATCCAGAGAGAAATATTAAATATATAGATAATAGTGTCTCCTCTATTTAGTCACATTGTCATAAATTATTCTATAGCTAAGATTAATTTTATTTGCCTATTTCTTTCTCTTATGTCCATGTTTGAGTATTAAAATATAGGGCAGAATTAAGTTTAAATTGTTCTGCAATTTGAACATCTAGAAATGTTTTATAGATCCATTAAATGTAAATAAATACAGATTTACTTTCTAGTGTATTATAATATTCTAAAGACCCTAAAGCATTTAAAAGATGAAGATATTCATGAGAAAGATAAATATGATTCCCAGCAACATTTTATCTTATTTTAGTAGATGGGATATGCATATGCTAAAACAAAGAATTAAGACCTTCAACACTTAGTTAATATTCTAAAGTTCTATTCCACAAAAGTATTTTATACATAGATATGTTAAAATGATTAATTTTTCTAAAACCTATACATTTGGTTCCAAACTAGGCATGTGACCCCATGGACTGTAGTTCACCAGGTTCCTCCTCCATGGGGATTCTCGAGGCAAGTATACTGGAGTGGGTTGCCATGCCCTCCTCCAGGGGATCTTTCCAACCCAGGGACTGAACCCAGCAGTCCCTCACAGCAGGTGGATTCTTTACCATCCAAACCATCAGGAAAGCCCCATCAGATGTATGGTTAGAAATATTTCCTTCCATTTTGCAGGTTGCTTTTTCACACTGTTGATTTCCCCTTTTGGTGTGCAGAAGATTTTAGGTTGATTTTGTCCCACTTGTTTATTTTTGTTTTTATTGCCTATGGTTTTAGTGTCTTATTAAGAAGTAATTGCTAAGATTTAATGCCATGAAATTTTCACCTATATTTTATTCTAGGATTTACAGTTTCAGGTAATGTTTCAAGTATATTTAAGCCCTTAATCCTTTCAAAATAGTATTTTAGTCCAGATTATGAAATATGGAAGGTATAGAAATGTGTTTAATCACAATGGCACCCCACTCCAGTACTCTTGCCTGGAAAATCCCATGGACGGAGGAGCCTGGTGGCTGCAGTCCATGGGGTCGCTAAGAGTCAGACATGACTGAGCGACTTCGCTTTCATTTTCCACTTTCATGCATTGGAGAAGGAAATGGCAACCCACTCAGTGTTCTTGCCTGGAGAATCCCAGGGACGGGGGAGCCTGGTGGCCTGCCATCTATGGGGTTGCACAGAGTTGGCCATGACTGAAGTGAGTTAGCAGCAGCAGCAGCAGCAGCAATGGTTAAAAATGTTTTCCTTGTTACACAAGGTAAGATGTTTAATTTAGCTATAACAGAAGCTGTACATGTATATACACGAGATAAATCAGGAGCAAGAAAGTTATAGATTCTACTCAAGTAGAAACAAAAATTATTCCAAACCTAACAACAACATTGAGGGAGATCACTGGAACCAACGAAGTAACATGCAAACAAACAAAAAAATGAGATTTATAGCAAATTATGTAGTGAGGATAGAGAAATGAGAATATGACAATTAGGTTGAAATATCTGTATAAAAACTGTAAAATCCATGTAGTATAAAAAACAGAAAATTTTTATAAGTTATGGTATTTGAAAAGTAAGAAATGACAATGAATTCAATCCAATTGTCTATCCATTCCATGACTGGATTTATGCAGCTACATCACTCCAATTTAAATTTATGTGGTTGCTTTAAATTTAAGGCAATAGTACTGTTCAATTACCTTCATCTAGTAAAATATGTCTGCCTTTTCTTCTCTGTCCTCGAACCTTTGACCTCTTCTTACTTATCCTGGCACTCAATTCATGACATTGCTTCCTACTTCAAAAAGAAAACACAAACAGTCAAAAGGGGAAAGCCACATATTCCCACCATTATGTCTATTTACCTAACTGCATTTGGCCTATATATTCTGGATGAGTTTCTATGTTCCCATCCAAGGCCACCAGAATTGATCTTTTTCGCTCACACAAATGTTTCATCACTTCACATACATAACCCCAACAACCTTACCCCATTTTCTTTGCATCTTCAAATATTTCCTTGTTAGTGGTTTCTTGATATCATGATATAAATCAAATAAGAATATTAATTGCAGTACAAATTAAATTAATACTGCCTTACATGCCACAGCATATACTGTTGGCTGCTACAATCTCAGGTTTTGGCTCCTCATTTGTATTTCAGCTGTCATTGGGCTCAACAACTGCATAGATTCCAAACAACTTCATCATCCATATGACACCATCAACTACTTCCCTCTCACCCAAGGTTGTCTCTTTTTAAGCTGAAGTTTGGAACACCATAAGATACTCTAAACACTAAGTACTCAACACAGAAATGCAGAGGAACTAACACCCAAGTGTTATTTCACAATTTCACTAACAGGGAAAAATAACTGGCAGATAGACTCTTCCTTGCTCCTCTGAGCAGAAACCCTGAGAAACAGTAGTTCATTTGGCTTCTAGAAGGACAGTACCGTGAGATAAATTTATGAGTCATGTTTGATATCAAGAGGTTGTCAAGTTAATAGCCACACTCCCTCTTTCCCTGCTTAGTTTCAGTTTTGCTCACTTTGATTTTTGGAGCTTGTTTTCTCTATCAAGTGATGTCATATATGACTATATCTCCAGCTTAGGTGAAACTAACATGCACAGTTTTAGCTGTTAATAAACATACTCACACACACATATATATACACACACGGGTCTACTGATTTGTCCAGTACCATTTGTTTCCAGCCGTAGATAAATGTTTTAAAATACATCTTAAAGACCCCTCGTCTTCATTTCCTCCTTTACATTCTCTCTTCTCATTCCCCATATCTCCCCTCACCCTGTACCCAAATTGCTCTGTCATGGTCTTCAGTGACCTCCATGTGGTTAAATCAAATGGACAACTCATGTCTTATTTTTACCATATTTCATAACCTTCATCATGTTACTTTCCAAGAAATGTTTTTCTATGGGGCTTCCCATGTGGGGCTTTCCCAGTGGTAAAGAACCTGCCTGTCAGTGCAGAAGATGCAAGAGACATGGGTCCTATCCCTGGGATGGGAAGATCCCTTGGAGGAAGAAATGGCACCCCACTCCAGTACTGTTGCCTGGAAAATCCCATGGACGGAGGAGCCTGGTAGGCTGCAGTCCATGGGGTCGCTAAGAGTCAGACACGACTGAGCAACTTACTTTCACTTTTCACTTTCATGCATTGGAGAAGGAAATGGCAACCCGCTCCAGTGTTCTTGCCTGGAAAATCCCAGGGACTGGGGAGTCTGGTGGGCTGCCGTCTCTGGGGTCGCACAGAGTCAGACATGACTGAAGTGACTTAGCAGCAGCAGAGGAGCCTAACTGGTTACAATCCATGGGGTTGCAAAGACTCAGACATGACTGAGTGTACACACACACACACACACACACACACACAGAAATGTTTTACTCTGTTGGTTTTGAGGAAACCATAAGTTTTCCAGTTTTCCTCTTATTTTCTTCTCAGGCCTCTGGACTAGTTTCTTGCCTCTACTGGAATGTTCCAGGATGTGACTCCTTGGCCTTTTTTCTCTATTGTATCTGTACTCAGTTAATTCATTGTCTCCTCTTGGCTCGTTGGTTTAAATATCAGAAACCAAAAAACTCTCAAGCATATATCTACAGGGTGATCATCTCTTGAGTTCTTGAGTTATAGCTATTTGCCTATCTGACATCACTCTTTGGGTATCTAATTATCTCAAAATTAAAATGCCCAAAACTGAACTTTTAATTTGCCATTCTAAACCAGTCTCCCTTATTGTTCTTCACCCATCAGGATTATTTATCAATAATTACTTTATTTAGTGTTTTTCCCATGGGGATATAAATTTTGTGATGGCAAAGGTATTTGATTATTTTATTCATTGGTATGCAAATAGCTATATAGGCAGGTATTCCATGACTATTTCTTATATAATTTGGGGATAAAATATTTGAATATTCTCCAGCATTCCAACCCTTGAAACAAATGGACTCATTCAGCAGGTAGAATTTGCTTCATATTCAAAAAGAAAATGATTATGGAAACGTAAGCTTCATAAAATCAAATCATATGTACTACCCAAATAAAAATCGATGATAGTTTTTATTAAGATTTGGAGTTTAATGATCTTTCTCTTTGAATCTTATCTACTTCAAGACTATGGCTTTGGAAGTTAGCTCTTTTAAATGTTGTGAAAATTTTTTTTTTTTTTTCAAAAATTGATCTTTATAAAATGAGAACAGACTTTGAAGTGCATTTTGCCAACATTTTGCTATATGTTTAACATTGTATCTAGAAAAACTGAGCAGGTGTAGAAAAGTCTTTACTATCACTAAAATTAACTTGAGATAAAAATGATGTATTTATATATATAAAGTGGAAACTAATACGTAAAGCCCATTATTAGAAATATATCTATATAAAAATAAAAGACTATTCAAAATGTAAGATTAAAAAGTCTGAATAGCATATACATTAAATATTCCAAAAGTATAATGTATATGGAATATTTGCACTTAAGATCTTAAGAAGTTCTATGATTTAATGATATTTGTAAGCATGCTTTAGGAAATATAGAAATCTATACTTTTTGGAAACAAATATTAAATCAAAGGTGTGCATGCCTGCTAAGTCACTTCAGTCACGTCTGATTCTTTGAAACCCCATTAACTGCAGCCTGCCGGATTCTTCTGTCCATGGGATTCTTTAGAGAAGAGTACTGGAGTAGGTTGCCATGCCTTCTTCCATGGGATCTTCACAACTCAGGGATCAAACCCACGTCTCCTATGTCTCCAACCTTGACAGGAAAGTTCTTTACCACTAGTGCCACCTGGGAAGCCCAATCAAATATGTATTAACTTTTAAAAGAACAGTCAGTACTGAACTAGACCTACTAAACAAAATCAAAGTAAAATAAATCTTACTTTAAGAAAAAATACATTAGTAAAACTAAGAGATAATTTTTTTCTTACTGATACAATATGATTTCAAAATACTGTTAATTATAATTCAATTTCTGACACTTTAGCATTTTGCCCTTGCTTCAGTCTTAGAAAATATACTGGGCTGTATCTACTGAGGTTTTTTAAGCAAAAGAATGCTCTTAATTTATGATGTCCTTGTTTCTAATTTTTAGTGCTCCAGTTTTCCAGAAAAACTGTGTGCTTTTTCCTCATAGGTATGTTACTTTTAAAATTGACAAATATACAGTGAACTGTATTAAATAAAAGTCAATTAAATATCTTAAAACCATCTTTTCAATGGCTTAGAATATAAATATTATTTATATAATCATTTAGGTCATTAGTAAATAATCCTAAAATATAAGTTTCTGGAAGATATCCAACCTGTGCCAAGAAGCAATATTCATCACTTGGCATTAAATATTATGCTTTATGCAAGGCCTCTCATTTAAGCAACTTGGGAACAATGATGAAGTCATGTCAAATTGACAAATACAAAGGCACACAGAACCCAGCCTATGGTGCTCCCTCTGTGAGTATCACGGGTTTCCCTGGTAGCTACTGGTAAAGACTCTGCCTGCACTGTGGGAGACCTGGGTTTGATCCCTAGGTTGGGGAGACCCCCTGGCAGGGGGCATGGCAACACACTTCAGTATTCTTGCCTGGAGAATCCCCCTGGACAGAGGAGCCTGGTGGGCTGCAGTTATGGGGTCACAAAGAGTTGGACACGACCGAGCAACTAATTACAGCACAGAGAGTATCATAATGTGATGAAAGAATGAATGCATTGACCAGTGCAATGGGAACCCATAGTAGATTGCCAAATGCCCTTCATCAATTATTTCTCTTCCAAAGGCTGGAATTGTCTTTGACTCATTTAAATTTTTGGCTTATTCATGTGAAATAAATAATTTCCCATGTTTCCTCTATCTTTTATTTTTAAATTTGGCCATGTGTGGCTATCACACATTGTTAAACTCACTTATGGGTAGTTTCAGTGGAGGCAGAGACATCACAATGGTCAAGATAACTTAAGAATTCATTTCTTAGTCATATAGAATAGGTAAGAAAGTGGAACATGAAACTTAGCTTGCTTTTATCAATGTTTGTTTAAATTTATATATTTATTTAATTTCAAATAATGAAAATTGAAAAAATGAAGTATTCCTATATGCCCTTTACACAGATCTCAACATTAACATTTTACTCATTTATTTCATATGTTTGTCTCCCTCTACTTCCCGCGCTGACACTTGGTTTTCTGAACTATTTCAGAGTAACTGTCTGTATGATGAGCCCTTACCCCTGAGTATTACAATGTGTGTTTATAAAATCTATGTCCTATACGATCATATGTAATTACTAAAATCAGGAAGTTAACATCGACATATGCTATTGACTAGGTAACATATTTTATTCAAATGTCAGTCATCATTTTTCTCATTAGAAAATTTTTCCCTGATCTATGCTCCAATCCAGAGGCATTTGATGTATTTAGTGATCCCTTTAGCCTTCTTTTGGAGAAGGCAATGGCACCCCACTCCAATATTCTTGCCTGGAAAATCCCATGGACGGAGGAGCCTGGAAGGCTGAAGTCCATGGGGTCGCTGAGGGTCGGACACGACTGAGCGACTTCACTTTCACTTTTCACTTTCATCCACTGGAGAAGGAAATGGCAACCCACTCCAGTACTCTTGCCTGGAAAATCCCATGGACAGAGGAGCCTGGAAGGCTGAAGTCCATGGGGACACTGAGGGTCGGACACAACTGAGCGACTTCACTTTTACTTCACTTTCACTTAACCTTCTTTAATGTTATACAGTTTCTAAGTTTTTCTACTAATCTGTTTATTTTATCTTTCATGACACTGACATTTTTGAAGAGTAAAGCCATTTATTTTATAGAATGTTCCTCAATTTTTGTTTGTTAATTTTTCATTACTAGATTTTAGTTGTGCAGTTTTGGCAGAAAAGCTACAAAAGTGATGCTGAGCAAAGCACAAGTGAAAGTTATCAATGGTTATTGAGCAAGACCATATTTGCAGTTGAAACCTTGACTTTCTTCCTATATTCCAAAAGCATATTCATTTTCACGTCAGGAAACATTCTGAATACAGTCCTCATTATGTTACTGGCAGCATGTGTATAATAAAGTATTATAAAAGTTCAAGACTAAGTGTTCAAATATTAGTGTAATTGAGGAAAACCCTACAGAAGTACTGGAACTTTAACAAGAAAGGGGGAGAGGAGGAGGATGAAACATCCAGACAAGGAGAGCTAGTAGGATGGAATTCATCACCTTCAAAGTTGGGTAACTATGCCTGGGCCATTCTGATATCTTATGGGTTGTCTCTGGTACATGTGAAATCAATTTTTCATCACCCAACTATAAACCACAATTAATAAAACTATCCTCAGCAGGGATTAATTTTCAGAAATCCAGGATGTCTTTTGATGTTCGTAATAGTACATCAGGTCTGGAGAATAGAGTTTTCATTGGTCCAGCTATCCAAAAGAGACTAGAGTTTTGGTATTTTGCTTCCATGTATTTAACAGCTAAACTGCATTCAGCTGCTATGCATTGTTGTTTTCCCTGTAGTCTATTTATTTACTTCTTAATCAATTGAGGCTCATCAATTAAATCATCTGCCAACTGAGCTTATCTGATCCTTCTTGTTTCTGATAAAAGATGAGACTCTTTAGAACAGCCTTTATGTAAATCTAAACATATATACAAAGAGCAAGTAAATGCTTTAGCATCTGATTAATTTTTCAAGGAGTTGAGAATGTAGATCTAGGTAAGAAGCATACTATTTGTTCAAAATCTGGCAATATTGTTAACAGAGAATGTTTCATTTTCTAGGATATAATTATCTCTGATTATTTCTGAAGCTTGAACTTCTAGAAGAGTAATGCAATCCTGTAATTGGGGGAACTGAAATCTTAGAAGTTCAAAGTCAGAGAATGGCAGCACAACTTATGACTACCCAAATGGTTACCTTCCATATGTATTTAGTTAATCTATAACACATTATTTTATTCCTTAATAAACATGTGAGCTGCAGTTGATATGCATAGTTTGTAACTAAGGTTAAACTTCAGAAAAAAAGGAAAAGAAAATTTACTAAAGTATAAGTTACAAAATCACAAGGGTGAAAAGGTTTTGAAGAATTTAATTTCCTTTTCTGTCTTAAAAAAAAGAATAGGAAATAGAGCAAATATTAGATACATTTTATTAATCACATAGTCCAAGTCAATGCATTATGTGCATAGGAATGTGAAATGTCAGATTCAATTAAATGAGCACTTGTAAAATAAACCATTCACCACATGAGCATATTCAAATCATAACACAGATAAGTGCACTAAACATTCAAATATGTAGCTACTCAACGCTTTAATTATTGAAATGGAGACATTGACTTCCATGGGTGATGATGCAAGCAGATCATGTTCTTCTTGTAAATGTTTATTTCTGGCTTTTGACTTGAAATCTATTTTTCTAATGGCATTTTATAACAAAAAGTAATACAGCTTCTTTACATACTTTCAACACAGAGGTTTTTCAAATTGAATGGTTAGCATATTTCTATATTTCTGAATAGGAACAACACATGGATCAATACTTAAATGAAAAATTAACTCTTGTTTAAGACTATGGACATTTCATGGAAGTCTGAAATCTATTATGGTTGCAAATATATGCATTTACATCATATGTACAAAAGTTAGCTTTAGTTATAAATAACAGTAATTGGCCACACTTAGTACCAGCTCTGTGTTAGACAATGCAGCCAGCCTTTTAAACCAACAGCCCTAATCCTCCCCTAAATCTTGCATGATCAACATTGGTATTCACATTTTACAAGTGAAGAATCTTTCTTGGATAAGCTACATTACTTACCTAATATTATTTAATTAAGACTATGCTTCAATAGGGGTTTCAGACTAGACATATCGAATTTCAAAGCCACTGTAAATTAATCTGGCATTAAACATCATGAGGATCAGTCACCTATGTGGCATTATAGGAATATTTACTTCCCATATCTACTTCATTCACATTCAAATTTTTATTGTTTAACCTATAAGATAATTTTATTGTTAGTTATATTTGTAATTTTATTTATATTTTAAGATATTTATTTTTATGATAAAATAAAGATACCCATTGGGAAAAAAAAAAACAAAAAAAAAAAACAAATTTCCATAATCTTATAACCCAAACATAAATATTAGTAAGAACATATTTGCATATTTCCTGACAGTCTGCCAGAAGGACACTTATTTATAGGTAACATACAATTACATACACATATTAATTTAACAACTCAAACATTTACTGAATGCCAATTTTGTACTATCGCCTAAGGATGAAGCAGTGATTGTAACAGAAAAATACCTGGTTTTCTTACTGCATACTATATATATATATATATATTTGCTTATTTTAGAGAATATCAAATATAAAACTTTATTTATTTTTTTATTTTACATGACATTAAGCATTTTTTACAAGTCTTAAGCATTGAAAGTGAGAATGAAATTCACGTCTGACTCTTTGTGATCCCATGGACTATACAACTCAAACATTTACTGAATGCCAATTTTGTACTATCGCCTAAGGATGAAGCAGTGATTGTAACAGAAAAATACCTGGTTTTCTTACTGCATACTATATATATATATATATATTTGCTTATTTTAGAGAATATCAAATATAAAACTTTATTTATTTTTTTATTTTACATGACATTAAGCATTTTTTACAAGTCTTAAGCATTGAAAGTGAGAATGAAATTCACGTCTGACTCTTTGTGATCCCATGGACTATACAGTCCATGGAATTCTCCAGGCCAGAATACTGGAGTTGGTAGCCTTTCCCTTCTCCAAGGGATCTTTCCAACCCAGGGATTGAACCCAGGCCTCACACATTGCATCCCACTTTACCAGCTGAGCCTCCAGGGAAGCCCAAGAATACTGGAGTGGGTAGCCTATCCCTTCTCCAGTGGATCTTCCCAATCCAGGAATTGAACCGGGGTCTCCTGCATTGCAGGTGGATTCTTTACTGAGCTTTGAGGGAAGCCCAAGTCTATGCATTATCAGATGCAATTTTTAATAAAGGGTATCAGGTGGCCTAGAAGAGCCATAGGAGAAGGAGAAGACGATGGCACCCCGCTCAGGACTCTTGCCTGGAAAATCCCATGGACGGAGGAGCCTGGTGGGCTGCAGTCCACGGGGTTGCTGAGGGTTGGACACGACTGAGCGACTTCCCTTTCACTTTTCACTTTCATGCACTGGAGAAGGAAATGGCAACCCACTCCAGTTTTCTTGCCTGGAGAATCCCAAGGATGGAGGAGCCTGTGTGCTGCCGTCTATGGGGTCGCTCAGAGTCGGACACGACTGAAGCGACTTAGCAGCAGCAGTGACTAGATCATGATGTTTTTAAACTTTGGCTTCAAATTTTAACTTTGCTACACTGTGTCTTTCCCTTCAGGAAATAACATAACATCTTTAATATCTACATCTCAAATTTTTTAATGAAAACAATAATTAATACTTATCAATAGGACTCAGAATCCATATTTATATTTCATGTGATTATACTATCTTAGATTACACTTCTAACATACTTTCATTTTATTATATCATAGTTAGCTGGTTTGGTCTTTCATGAGAACCTACCCACCAACCTACCTGCCAATATTAACACCAAATCCTGTTATTTTTTTTTCTTATAGCATTCACATACTTTCAATAAAAAGATTAAAAATTAACAGGCTTCTTGGTGCCAAAGTTTAGGACCTGTTCTGAAGCACTACATAGGAAAAAAAATAGAATTGGATCAGACACTAAATATTGCAGCTGGAGACTCCCATAGTAATCTTGTAGGGCATTCCCTACTGCTGCAGCAGTGTCCTTCTGGTATCCTCCCTTGCACAAGCTGAAAGGATGCTGCAACCCGGGGTCCCATCCTTCTCTCCATGTTCAACCACACAGCCTTTATCTTCAAACACATATCCCCATACTCAGAGGGTGCTTCAAATGTCTGCTGTGCTGGACCAAAATCAATGTCATCCCACGACAATCTAAGTCTTTGATTTGTAGTCAAGTTACTAAACCAATCCCCTTTTCTTCATGATAGGTTCTCACTTAAAGGGAACTTGGTGTTGTTTCATATTCAGATAACCTAGTGTAGCTCTCTTAGACTATCACAGATGTTCAAAAAACTCTTCAAACCTACAGAATGGCAGAATCTTGATTTTTCACTTCTCTTAAGCTTATCCTGGGTTCAATGCATGAGCGAAGAGAACCCAGACATTATCTGTTTCCTAGTTTTAGCTAAAATTTTCCTCTCTCCCACCTTACTCTATTCTCTTCTCTCTCATCCCACTGAAAGCATGTAGCCTAAAATTCTCAATAAAGGTGGCATTTGACAGAAATAAAGATTGTATTCAAACAGTTTTTGCTTTTAATCTGGTTTTCCTTGCAGCAAAGAACAAAGGTCTGATTTTTTGATTATGGGGGAAAAAAAAAACAGCAGAAACTTCTGAGATTAAAACATTAATTTATGTTTTATCCTTGCATGTTGATTTTTGGGACTTTAGTCTTCCAATGTAATATATATCTAGTAAGAAGAAAAAATTCATATCGTTTGTATGCATTCATTTATTAAGAAGTCATTGGTTTAAGGAAATGTGCTAGTATAATCTCCAATATGCTATTTTACAATTGTGTCTGGAAATCTTAAAAAAAAAGTCTTACTTCTTCTATTATAGCTAGGCATCTAAAAAAGTTTTGTGGTTGAATTTAATACTTAGCAATTATGCTGGTCAAGCACTATGTAGGCAAGTATTTTTAAGAAGCAACATCTCTGCCAATTCCTTGCTGCAATTTTAAACCCAACTATTCTTGATTTTACATAAAATATAAAGAGAATTCATTATGTAAACAGACTTATTCAGGTCTAAAAATAAAAACTTTAGATTTACTTAAATCTTACTTGTCTAGACTATTCTTTGAAATCAGTGGATGCTATAAATCTGTATTATATTAAAGTCATTTTTGAGATTAATAGCAATTGCATATCATACTTTTAGAATAATCCCCATTTATTGAAATGTGCAATGTGAATGGTAATGTATTTAATTTGTATATGAATAATCTTTTAGTTTTTATGGCAACATTGCAAAACACAGGTTAATGTTAGGCTTTTTCTGCAGCGAAGATTCTGAAGGATAGAAAGGTTAAGTAATTTGCCCCAAACTAACAAGTGACAGAACAAGAATATAAGCCTATTTCTCCAAAAAATTTTTAAGGAACCTGTAAAAGATGGTTGCCAAAAGTTTTTCCCATCCCTGTGTTTTTTTGTTAGTCCTATGTCCCCTCCCCTTAGATCTTGGCTTTCTTATGAGTTGTTTTGATCAATGGAATACATTGGAAATTATATTTTGCCAGTTCCAAGCCGAGATCTAAGAGGCTTGGATGCTTACTATTTTTGTTTTTTGTCTTGGACAATAGCTGCTATGAAAAGAAGCTCAACTGCCTTGTGGGTGAGAGACGTGTGAAAGGAATGAGAAACTACAAAGAGGGAGAAAGAGAAGCCAGGCAACCAGGCTGTTGCAGCCATCTTACTTGAGACATCAGAGGTATGAATGAGTCATGTGGACCCTCCACTCCTAATTTAGCTATGTCAACCAAACCACAGAGAGGGGAGGCTCAGTCAGAGAGGCTATGCCCAATTTCAAAATTATGAGCCAATAAACAGTGGTTTTAAACACTAAGTTTTGAGAGATTTGTTGGGCAGCAAGAAATAATTAAGTTCCTAATGTAAATTATAGCCTCTTTGCCAGCAAATAATTATACTACATCTATTATTTATCATAAAACAAATCTGTTAATGCTCATTTAATTAAAAATTATTTGATATTATTGTTTCATAGATAGCAAGAAATAAAAAGCATGATATAAATATGAGCAAGAAACTGAATGAAGAGTAAAGTCTTTAGTTCACAGCTAGCAGCTGTATTTATCTGCTACTAAAATTCCCCTCATTAACATATCTAATGTTTAAATACTCAGAGTCACCACAGAAAAATTTCCAAGGAAGTAATACAAAAGTTAAAAGTATTCTCTTAGTTAAATCCATATTCTTAAGGAAAATATTCCCATTTATTGAAGTTTACTATGTGGCTGGTAATGTGTTGCAGGTTGTATATATTGACGTCATGTTATTCATAAAAATAGTTTATAGTACTGATATGAATTTAAAATATTTGATATGTTTGCTATATTACTATGAATTATACAGATATGCTATTTTATATTAAGTAGGAAATTGTCTATCAATCTGTATCGATTTTACATTTAAAACTTCTTAAAAACGTGTATCCAAATTTTGATTCTATCTCATATCACAGACACAAATTCTTTCCAACAAAGATAATATTAAAAAAATATGAAAAGCACCAAATATTTCAGATGGACAATAAATGTTAATTTCCTTACCTTTGCTGGTATTACTTGGCAGCAATATGAAAAGTTTGAAGTACAGTTTATGACTATGGAAGTTGTTAAATAAACACAATACAGTGCAAGGTGAAATAGCAGGAAGCTATCTAAAACTTGACTCACGTTATTACATGAAAAATTATCTTGGAATACAATCAGTAATTAAACCTCATGCTATTAAAATAGCATTATTAATTGCATATCTATGAATATACAATTCTAAATTTTTTACATTTGTAATATTTTATTAAAATTTGCTTTATTTTATAAGCATGAAAAACAATTCAAATGTGCAGAAAAAAAGAACATAGACCTTGGAGTCTGAAAGACAGATAAAAATCCTGATTTTACCACTTTGATTTTAGGCAATAACAAAATATATCTGAATCTGAAAAATGGAAAGAATAAAATCTACTTTAAAAACTATAATAAAGTTTCAAGAGTACCTAATGATGCTCAGTAAATAGCAAATGTCCAAATTCTTAAAATTCAAGCAGAAATCAAGCCCTAGACCCTTTTTTCCATCAAACAGCACTGAGCAGCCCTGTTGAGGAAGGGTTTTTGAGTATCTCTGTTTGCATTGAAATATTATTGACATTATCCAAAAGTTTGAATCAAATTTCAATACAAGGAATTAATCTATTCACTAAATCTCAGTGGATTTTCTGGATTTTAACTAAGGGAAATCAATTCTTATAAGACACTATAATTAAAGATAATAATAATACTTTAAAAAAATTTCAATACAAATGTAATTAATTTTTGAAGTTATAGTGACTCAATTGAATGAGGATGAAGTTTAGGGGCAACTGCTGGGTGCATTTTTTTTTTTTTTTTTTCAGAGTGAGTATTGCTGAATAAGAAAATCCAAGAAATGATATATTGCATTAAGTTTATGTTAGCTTTATTGCAAGAGTTTTTGTTTGACTTATATACTGTAAAATATTTCTTCTATTGAGGTGAAATTCTTACCATTAAAACCAAGAAAAAGTAATTGATTATAAATAGAAATTGATTATAAATTGATTATAAACAGAAAGAGCAATTGATTATAAATTTAAGAAACTGATACAGTCTAAGAAATTTAAATTTAAGTAAGAAATTTAAATTTAAGAAAGACTGATACAGATATGACAAGACAGATCAAGTTTAAGAAAAAAGAAATATCACTGTAACCAACACCAAATGATTCACATTGACCAAACCAGTGAAAAAATATAAAAGAAGAAGTTGGTCAAAACACTCACATAAGGTCATTCAGTGAAAGAAAACAAAACAAAATAAGGCAAACGGGTGATTCTAATTAACTTTGGGGATTTATGTGTTATAATGTAAGCTCAGAGTGAATTTCATGTAGTGAGACTTTGCAAAATAGGTTTATAGCACAGGCCAAGTTTCAATGTTATTTTGAAAGAACATAAAATCCAGGAAAATAATGTTTCTTAGAATTTTTATTACAATGGAAAGAGGTTAGTGTTACTAGTTATAATTAGATAAAATTTTGTATGAAAATGAATTTCAATCAAAGTAAGTTAATTTGGATTTGAGGGGAAAACAACATTGGGTGGGAAAGGGTATTAAACCCAGACAACTTTTGTATCATTGTGTTTGATAGATATACTTAACATTTTTCTGTTCACTAAGCACTTTATTTTTTCAATGTTTTATAATATGTGTATACTCATTTTGACATATGAATTTAAAGATTTCACTTATCTTAAATCTTTCGACTTTTCGAGGACTTTATGTGCATGTTGCCCTTGTTACATTGATGCAAGTAATACGACAATAATGCTAAATAGCACTCTATAAAATGTTTGCCAAACACACACACACACCAATACAAAAGGGAAAAAAAATGTACTTGTTACTTTCATACATGATGCATATTTTGTTTTTCAGTATTCCTTTAGAAGCATTTACCAAGTATTTACTATGTGCTAAGTATACGGCATAATTGTGTGGATGTATTATTAGGACAAATATGAGTTTGGCATGCTGTGATTCATGGCGTCGCAAAGAGTCGGACACAACTGAGCGACTGAAATGAACTAATGAGTTCCTTCCAAAATATGAAAGAATGTTTAAAAATCCAAAAACCTCCAGGTTTATCAAAGAGCTTTTTTAAAATGCTTCCACATAATCACTGTATATTTTGCAAAAAGAAATTGACTATCAAAGAGAAGTGGCATGCTTGTTTTATAAAGCGAGTTGAATCATGCTATATATAATAAATATTATAAACATAAAATTTCTAACTTTTTAATTTGAAATCATAAGAGCAAGTATAAAAATACAATTTTACATTAAAATTTCTGCTATCTCAAATATTTAAATAGAAGCTATATCAAATGTTTAAATAGAACCAGATTAGATGGATAGACAGATTTCAGTGTTAATATTGATGTACTGATGAAGAAATGCCATTAACAAAATCTCTCTCTCTCTTCCTCTCTTAAGAACGTGGATAAGCCATATGAGATCTTGTTGTATCTTTAGTACCTTTACCTCTGGCAATATTTGGTGACTGTCAATGTTACACACTTACAAATATAGCAATGATATAATTTGAATTCAACTCTTTAAATGAAATGCATTTAATTAGTTGGAAATAAAGTGTGAGTTTGCAACAATAATAAACTCTCAGCTTTCTGGAAAAGAAACTGTACTGAATGCTTAACTGAAAATACTGAGCACTTTCCAAAAACAAAGGAGGGTGTTTTGTTTGTATTAATTTTTTTGAAAAATTCCATTACTCATTTTTAGCTTTTGGATTGATTTGATTGGTGATTTAGGAGAAGTCTAAGGTAAGCTGTTTTAAAAAAGAAGCGTTAATGTTTGAAACAACCTCCTTGGATGAATCACAATGATTTGCTAGTGAGCACACCACATGAAAAACAGAAATTACATGGACACTGAGCCTGAAAAGAAATCACAATCGCTTGTGTATAATCCCTGATTTCAATTTAGTATTTACAAAGTCTTCTCATCATTCTTATTGTTGATTGATTTGTTAATGAATAAATGTTATTAAATCACTTAACAACTGTCCTAACAGATGAGTGCAGGAAAATTCACCAAAGTATGGATCAAGGCCCTTAGCAACATTCCTTTGGTGAAAAACAAAGATATTCCTCTACTGAAAAATCAGGTTTGAAAACCACAGTTACACTTTCAGGGCTTCCCTGATGGTTTAGTGGTAAAGAATATGCCTACAGTACAGAAGATTCGAGTTCCATCCTGGATGGGGAAGATCCCCTGGGGTAGAGAATGGCTACATAATCCAGTATCCTTGCCTGGAGAATTCCATGGACAGAGGAGCCTGGCAGGCTCCAGTCCATGTTGTCACAGAGTCCGACATGACTGAGCAACTAACCAAGTTACGCTTTTTATTTTCATATCAGACGTTTCTGTAGTTGTTACATAGAACAACGATTTTGTTTTCTGAGCATTTTTAAAAGCAGATGAATAATATGGCACATTCTATTTAAACATCTCTTTGACATTTATATATATTTCTTTGATCTAAATCTATTTAGGGCACATCCTAAATGTTAAACTACTCTAGAAAAGTTTTAATACATGTGTAGGGGAAGACACATATTGAAAAGAGTTTTAAATAGGATTCAGTATACACAAATGATCTTACTCTCTTTATTCTGATTAGCAAAGAAAGGCTGCCATCAGCTTTCTCTACTGTCTCCAGACGTGACAGTTCTGTGGTCAGAAACTCATAAAGCACTGGATCTAGTAAATTTGTTAGACTTCAAGAATGAAAAGAATTGCATAATTTTTATTTCTTAAATAAAATGAAGCCTGATTTGAATACAGATGTTTTTTGTCTTTGATGTTTGAATGCTCTGAGTAAGCATATTAATGAGATTCAGCTGTATTAGTTTAGCTCAGGTACATTGGACTTTTATGATCTTGTGAAGTTGAAAGAATAATTGTACTTTTATAAATGCTTTTTGTGGATCATCCCTCACCCCTCCCCCGGACAAATACTTTAAAGCAAATGTTTTTCTTTCTCAGATGGCATACTCTTTTGAACATGAGCAATAAGAATATTGGCAATATTTATTATAAGCCTGAATCGATGAGGAGTTTCCTGCTGAAGAGGAGTTTGGTGGATATACTTAAGTGACTCCGAAAATTTTAAACAAGTAGAAAGGTAGACATATTTTCCATGGCTGGCTGTTTTCCATGCAATGGGCTGTGTTTTTTAAAACACATTCTTGGCCTTTATCGAAAAACCACAGATAGCTATAATTTGGGTAGCTTTTACAGATAATTTATGACTTTTGCACTCAACTTAATGGCCCATAAAAACTCAAACCAGCAGTGTTAGGACATTGCTTTAGCAGTCAAAAGGATTCTGGAGACTGAGTAGATATTTAGAAAGGGACTTCCTTGTCAAATGGAAATTTTGAATTGTAGTTAGAACATTTGTTGCTTGATACAAATTATCTGTTTCAAAGTCACACCCTGGCTACTCTGATTCCTGCCAGTGTAGCTAGGAATCCCATAAAAGAGAATTGTTAGTGTGTTTTAGATTATCTCCTCTTCTTAATGTACTGTTATAAGATAATGCAAATTATCAAGTTAGAATATGAATGTGGCTCTGTCTGTGGCACATTACTGCAACTGAAACAAATGTATATATTTCAGCTATGGCAACAGATGCCTGTAATTTTTTTTTCCCCGTGGCTTTTAAACAGTTAACATCACCTGCTGCTGTTTGTGATGAAACCCCACAGGAAATGAATGCCAAAGGTACAAGATGAAAGAGAAAGTAATTTTCTGGGAGGGGAGTAAGAGTAATTTTGCACTGTGAGGTGAAAGGGTAGAAACCAAAAGACCTGTGAGGAATTACTTATGAAACTGGAAATGAGGGTAAAAGTTGGAGGCAAAGAGAATAAATATAGGAAAGAGAAAAAGAAGAAAATACCTAGAGCCACAAGAAAGTTAAAAAAATACCTAGAGCCACACAGTCCCTTTAACTGTGTATTGAAATATACATTAGAAGATGCTATTGAGTCTTTGTTATATGCATAAAAAAATCACAGACCTAATAAAATATTGTCTACCAACTCAATATATGCTTGACAGGTAAAAATATTAGCAGACAGATATATTTAGGTCCTTCCTCACCACTAATTCTATCAACTTTTTTCTTTTAGTTTTGTGTGTGTGTGTGTGTGTGTGTGTGTGAGAAAATCAGAGAATGTGCAGTGAGGAAGACCAAAAGAGGCAAGAAAAAAATTAAAATTATCATTTCAAAAAAGGACAGAAAATTAGAATGTATATATATGTATGAAGAGAAAACTATAAAATTGATTGTGAACTAAGCTGACAAATGGAAGGAGAAATATTTATAGGGACAGTTCAGAGCTGTCGATAGCAAAATGAGATGAGAGGGGGAAAGTATGGCTATGTATTTCAAACTAAGAGACTTCAGAAGATATTTAAACATGTTGAAATCAGCTGGTGGGTATTGAAACTGTGTTTATTTAACTGTAGCATTGTTTTAGAACTGGATCATAAAATAAGTTATATGTGAAGATGTAAACAAAAATAGACATATTAGAGTGACTGTTCTCACTTAAAATCATTGTTAACATGGTTGTTTATCCCTGGTGATTAACAAATATGTGCACAATCAATTGTTACTACCAGTACGAACTGAATAAATCAGTCTACTTCTTTGAAACAACAACAAAAACGAAAAGGAATAATGGGAGTAAATCCTTGATAACTCCAAGTTACATTAGTTTGGAACAAGATGGGCTTCCCTTGTGACTCTGACGGTAAAGAATCTGCCTGTAGTGTAGGAGACCTGGGTTGAATCCCTGGGTTGGGAAGATCTCTGGAGAAGGGACTGGCTACTCACTCAAGTATTCTTGTCTGAAGAATTTCATGGAGAGAGGAGATAGGTGGGCTACAGTTCAGTTCAGTCGCTCAGTCGTGTCCGACTCTTTGCGACCCCATGAATCCCAGCACACCAGGCCTCCCTGTCCATCACCATCTCCTGGAGTTCAATGAGACTCACATCCATTGAGTCAGTGATGCCATTCAGCCATCTCGTCCTCTGTCGTCCCGTTCTCCTCCTGCCCCCAATCCCTCCCAGCATCAGAGTCTTTTCCAATGAGTCAGCTCTTCGCATGAGGTGGCCAAAGTACTGGAGCTTCAGCTTTAGCATCATTCCTTCCAAAGAAATCCCAGGGCTGATCTCCTTCAAAATGGACTGGTTGGATCTCCTTGCAGTCCAAGGGACGCTCAAGAGTCTTCTCCAACACCACAGTTCAAAAGCATCAATTCTTTGGTGCTCAGCTTTCTTCACAGTCCTACTCTCACATCCATACATGACCACTGGAAAAACCATAGCCTTGACTAGACCTTTGTTGGCAAAGTAATGTCTCTGCTTTTGAATATGCTATCTAGGTTGGTCATAACTTTTCTTCCAAGGAGTAAGAGTCCATGATATATTCTCTAAGGAAAGTCCAAGTAAGCAGGCATTTGTAGAGATGAGAAAATAATTGGCCAAGATGAAATGAAGGTGATAAATAGCTATATGGTTGACATAGTAGTGTCTCTAAGACCATGAGGACAATATTTTGTTGTTCAGTCACTCACTTGTGTCCGAGTATTTGTGATCCCATAGGCTGTATTATGCCAGGCTTCCCTGTCCTTCACCATCTCCCAGAGCTTGCTCAAACTCATTGTCATTGAGCTGGTGGTGCCATCCAATCATCTCATCCCCTGTTGTCCCCTCCTGCCTTCATTCTTTCTTACCATCACGGTGTTTTCTAATGAGTCAGCTCTTTGCATCAGGTGGCCAAAGTATTGGAATTTCAGCTTCAGCAACAGTCCTTCCAGTGAATATTTAGGATGACTTCCTTTGAGATGGTCCAACACCACAGTTCAAAAGCAAAATTCTTTTATGCTCAGCCTTCTTTATGATCCAATTCTCACATCCATACATGTGTACTGGAAAAACCATAGCTTTGACTAGATGAACTTTTGTCAGAAAAGTAATGTCTCTGCTTTTTAATATGCTGTTTATGTTAGTCATAGCTTTTCTTCCAAGGAGCAAGTGTCTTTTAATTTCATGGCTGTAATCACCATCTGCAGTGATTTTGGAGTCCAAGAAAATAAAGTCTGTCATTGTTTCCCCATCTGTTTGCCATGAAGTGATGGGACCAGATACCTTGATCTTAGTTTTTCAATATTAAGCTTTAAGCCAGCTTTTTCACTCTCTTCTTTCATATTTATCAAAGGCTCTTTAGTTTCTTTCTTCTTTCTGCCCTAAAGGTGGTGTCATACGCATATCCGAGGTTATTGATATTTCTCCCAGCAATCATGATTCCAGCTTGTGCTTCATTCAGCCTGGCATTCCGCATGATGTACTCTGCATAGAAGTTAAATAAACAGGGTGACAATATACAGCCTTGATGTACTTCTTTCCTAATTTTGAACCAGTATGTTTTACCATGTCCAGTTCTAAGTGCTGCTTCTTGACCTGCATACAGGTTTCTCAAGAGGCAGGAAGGTGGTCTGGTATTGCCATCTCTTTAAGAATTTTCCACAGTTGATTGTGATCCACACAGTCAAATGCTTTAGTGTAGTCAATGAATCAGAAGTAGATTTTTTTTTTTAATTCTCTTGCTTTTTCTATAATCCAATAGATATTGGTATTTGAAATCTGGTTCCTCTCCCTTTTCTAAATCCAGCTTGAACATCTGAGATTAGACTTCCTAAGAAGAAAACCTAGTCCTTGAAGGATAAAAGTTATGTATGCTGCTGCTGTTGTTCAGTCACTAAGTTATGTCCAACTCTTGCAACTCTATAGACTATAGCCACCAGACTCCTCTATCATTGGAATTTCCCAGGCAAGAATATTGGAGTGGGTTGCATTTTCTTCTCCAGGGATCTTCCTGACCCAGGGATAGAACCTGCATCTCCTGTGTTGGCAGCAGATTCTTTACCACTGAGCCACCAAGGAGACCCTAAAATTATGCATGCTCATTGATAATTGGTGCAGTCTTGAATTGATAATGCCAGATGGTAATAGATTTTTCTGAAGTTAGTTTGTAAAGAGAAACAGAAGATTTTAGGCTACAAAAGGCATGATGAAGGTTAGTCATATTTGTGGAGACCTATAAGTTGCTACCCTGGTGGCTCAGATAGTAAACGTTTCTGCCTACAATGTGGGAGACCTATGTTCGATCCCTGGGTCAGGAAGATCCCCTGGAGAAGGAAATGGCAACCCACTCCTGTACCCTTACCTGGAAAATTCCATGGATGGAGGAGCCTGGTAGGCTATAGTCTATGGGGTCGCAAGGAGTCAGACATGACTGAAAGACTTCACTTTCACTTTCATAAGTTGTTATGTTATCACAAAAAAGAAAAAAGGCCTTCAGGGAGAACTCAGAAAAATCAAGTTCATTAATGATGAACAAATCATTTGCTTCAGTTTTCTAATTGTTACATAACAGATTTCCACAAACTTAGAAGCTTAGTAGCAAACAAATTTATTAGCTCACAGTTTCCATTGATCAGAAGTCTGGATATGAATTAGCTAGATTAGCAAGTCTAGAATTAGATGTCATCTTAGGATTCAGTCTCCTTTGAGTCTTGGGGCTTTTGTATAGGGCCATTCAGGTTTTGGGACTTCTCAGGTGGGTCAGCAGTAAAGAATCTGCCTCCATTGCCAGAGACACAGGTCTTATCCCTAGGTTGGGAAGATCCCCTGAAGGAGGGCATGGCAATCCACTTTAATAATCTTGCCTGTAGAATCCTATGGACAGAAAAGCCTGGCAGGTTACAGTCCATTGGGTCACAAAGAGTTGGACATGAATGTAGAGACTGAGGAGAATTCAGGTTTTGACAGAATCCATTCACTTGCAGCTATAGTCTTCAGTTGCCAACTATCTGCTGCCAGTATGCTAGGAGTTTCTCTCACCTCATGGAGGTTAGACTCAGGTCCAAGACATGCAAGTCTCTCACAGAGTCACAGAATGCTTCTTCAAAGCCTGCAGGAGAGTCTCTGTCTTTTAAAAGAGCCAGTTCAACTGTTAAAGACCCACCAATTAGGTCAGATCATCCTAGGTTAGTCTCCCTTTTGTTGCTATTCATTTGTTAAGTCTTGTCCAACTCTTCATGACCCCATGGAGCATGCCAAGCTTCTCTGTCCCTCCCTTTTAATTAACTCAAAATCAATTTATTGGGAAACTTAGTCATATCTGTTTCCCTTGTGGCTCAATTGGTAAAGACTCTGCCTGCAGCATAGACCTGGGTTTGATCCCTGGTTGGGAAGATCCTCTGGAGAAGGAAATGGCAGCCTACTCCAGTGTGCTTGCCTGTCCGTGGAGCTGCAAGAGTCAGATGCTACTTAGCAACTAACCCACTACCACCACTAGTTGTATCTCCAAAATTCCCTTACTTTTACTCTATATTATTGATTAAAAATATGATAGAGGTTCTGCCTGCACTGAGAAGAGTTTTGCAAGGGTTGATTATTGGGTGCCTTTTTAGAATTTTATACATACCATATATATATATATATATATATATAAATTTATATAGAGACAACTACAATTTAACAACAGAAAAAGAGTAAAATATAAGAAAAATAAGATTTTGGTAGCAAAAAGTTGTTATTTTGAAGCAAATAAAAAGTATGACCAAACATTTTGCTAGGAATTAAAAAAAATCAAAATATTGCACTTATTTCTATGTATAAAGTCTTTATATAAAGGGATAAGAGATGAAACGGAGCTATCAAACTTCACAAACAAAAATAGGGAAAAAAGCACCCTTCTATAGTTAGTAACACAAAAGAGAAAGGTTCATGGGAAAATAGACACTAAAAAGTTTGGTAAAGATAAAACAAAAATGATGGCAAAATGATAAAAATATAAAATAAAATATACAAGAGAAAATGATTACAAAATCAACAGATAATAAAGAGCCAAGGTTTAAGTCATAGAGTACTAGCCTCTTAGAAAAATAAAAACTTAAATAAAGAAAAAGAAAAGCTACTTTAAAATATAATTATTTTATTTTTTAAGACTGAATATTCATGTTGAAATTAGACATGCATCTATAAAACAGATTGAGGAAACTTTGTATAGAAACACATGATCAAACTTGAAAGACATAATTTTAAGTGTAAAAAGTAAGGGACAGAATTTCACATACTATACTCCTATCATTTGTGAAAGAAGTTCAAGTTGATATATTTTCAGAAGCTAGTATTGTTTTCTACTAAAAGCTTAAAAGCTAATAATGTTTGTCTTTGCAGTAGAGTAAGATTAGGAAAGGATTTTTAATACAAACCTTTTAAATATATACTTTTTAAATATAGTTTTATTCTTAAACCATATGAATGCATTCTATTAATTTGTTAAATTAATGTTTTAAAAATTATACTTTTAACAAATAATAAATTCCTTTAAAATTTAAGACAGTTGCTTAAAATTGAGTGAAAACTGTATTAGATTTAATATTAACATGAAAATGTAACTCAACATATATAAATTATGTTAGAGTTGAGGTCTATAATATATTAATAGAGGAATTTAAGTTACAAAACAACATTATTATATACAATATGGTGATTTCTCTTTAGTGTGGATTTCCCAAGCAAGAGTACTGGAGTGGTTTGCATTGCCTTCTCCGAGTGTGCCTGAAATGAAAGTACTTCTAAACTGAGCAGAAATGGAAAACTACAGTGGCATGCTGTAAACCAACTTCTTTCAACACACATCTTGTTTCTTTTTCCTGATATGAAATTTTGGTTGCTATTTTGGGCTTTTCTTACTATTTTTCTCTGATTTAAAACTTTCTATTATAAAAAATAATTTCTGAATTCAAAATGAAGTAATTAAATTATTAAATTGATGTTATTTCTTAATCGGAGAAGGCAATGGCACCGCACTCCAGTACTCTTGCCTGGAAAGTCCCATGGACGGAGGACCTGGTGGGCTGCATTCCATGGGGTCGCTAAGAGTCGGACTCGACTGAGCGACTTCACTTTCGCTTTTCACTTTCATGCATTGGAGAAGGCAATGGCAACCCACTCCAATGTTCTTGCTTGGAGAATCCCAGAGACAGAGGAGCCTAGTGGGCTGCCGTCTATGGGATTGCACGGAGTCGGACACGACTGAAGCGAGTTAGCAGTAGCAGTAGCAGTATTTCTTAATGAAGATCTACACAATCCTTTAAAATCTCATTGTAGCAAATCAAGAACTTCCCTGGTGGCTCAGATGGTAAAGTGTCTTGCTTACAATGTGGAAGACCTGGGTTTGATGCCTGGGTTGGGAAGATCTGGAGAAGGAAATGGCGACCCACTCCAGTACTCTTGCCTGGAAAATCCCATGGACAGAAGAGCATGGTAGGCTACAGTCCATGGCGTCGCAAAGAGTCAGACACGACTGAGTGACTTCCTTTGCAGCAAACAAAGAAATTAATTCTTTCCTTAGTCTAATTCCTTCTTTCTCTAATATTTGTTATTTAAATCTGTGGGTATTGATCCTCCAAATCTGTCTTTTTTCTAATACTTTTATCTATTATCCATTCCTTTAGCATGCAATGTATAAACAATTAAAATGTATTTTAAAGTTTTCTTTTCTTTATAAGTTGCTTTCAGTATATACCATAGCCTTTTATAAATTCAAATTTCTCCTTTTGAATGAGAAATCTTAATTTTACCATGAAGTATAACATGTTTCCTTTTCTTTTCCTTCTGCTTTTTTCAGTGCATTTTTTTCTTTTGATTTTCTAAAGTTTGTATATGATATGCCAACCTGTAGTTTTTTGTTTGCTTGTAGTTTTTGTTTGTTTGATTTTGGTATTTATCCTCTTTGCCCTTTTGTGAGCTTTCTGAATCTCTGGTTTGGTGTCAGAATTTAATCTGAGGAAATTTTCAGTCATCATTTCTTCAAATATTACTTTTTATCTTTTCATTCTGGTATTTCCATTATGTGTATGTTACATCTCTATAACCGTCTTACAGTTCTTAGGTATCCTATTGTTTTTGTTTGTTTGTTTTCTTTACTTTTCAGTTCTGGAAGTTTCTATTTGACATATCCTCAAACTCAAAAATTCTTTCACCAGCTAAATCCAGTCTACTAATGAGCCCAACAAAGGCATTCTTGTATTTTAGTTACATATTGTTTGTGCTCTCTAGACTCTCTTTTTGATTATCCCCTAAAGATCTTCATCTCTCTGCCTATATTATCTCTTTGTTATGTGTTGTCTACTTCTTCTTCTAAGTAATATGAATAACACATTATTAATCAACAAAAAAAAAATGTCTGCTTTGATGATTCTAACATTACTGCTATATCTGATTCTGATTCTGATGCTTATCCAATCTCTTCACACTGCTTTCAGGTTAGTTCAGTTCAGTCGCTCAGTCATTTCTGACTCTTTGTGACCCATGGACTGCAGCATGCCAGGCTTCCCTATCCATCACCAGCTCCTGGAGCTTTTTCAAAATCATGTCCATTGAGTTGGTGATGCCATCCAACAACCTCATCCTCTGTCATCCCCTTTTCCTCCCACCTTCAATCTTTCCCAGCATTAGGGTCTTTTTCCAATGAGTCAGTTCTTTGCATCAAGTGGCCAAAGTATTGGAGTTTCAGCTTTAGCATCAGTCCTTCCAATGAATATTTAGCACTGATTTTCTTTAGGATGGACTGGTTGGATCTCTTTGCAGTACAAAGGAAAAAAAAAAAAAAAAGGATTCTCAAGAGTCTTCTCCAACACCACAGTTTAAAAGCATCTATTCTTCAGCATTCAACTTTCTTTACAGTCCAAATCTCACATCTACACATGACTACTGGAAAAACCATAGCTTTGATTAGATGGACCTTTGTTGGTAAAGTAATGCCTCTGCTTTTTAATATGCTGTCTAGATTTGTCATAACTTTTCTTCCAAGGAGCACGTGCCTTTTAAAAAGCCTTTCAAGGCTACAGTCACTATCTGCAGTGATTTGGAAGCCCTCAAAAATAAGTCCTCACTGTTTCCATTGTTTCCCCATCTATTTGCCATGAAGTGATGGGATCAGATGCCATGATCTTAGTTTTCTGAATGTTGAGTTTTAAGCCAACTTTTTCACTCTCCACTTTCATTTTCATCAAGAGGCTCTTTATTTCTTCACTTTCTCCCATCAGTTCAGTTCAGTTCAGTTCAGTCGTTCAGTATTGTCCAACTCTTTGCGACCCCATGAATTGCAGCATGCCAGGCCTCCCTGTCCATCACCAACTCCCGGAGTTCACTCAGACTCATGCCCATCGAGTCACTGATGCCATCCAGGAATCTTATCCTCTGTCATCCCCTTTTCCTCCTTCCCCAATCCCTCCCAGCATCAGAGTCTTTTCCAATAAGTCAACTCTTCGCAAGAGGTGGCCAAAGTACTGGAGTTTCAGCTTCAGCATCATTCCTTCCAAAGAACACCCAGGGCTGATCTCCTTCAGAATGGACTGGTTGGATCTCCTTGCAGTACAAGGGACTCTCAAGAGTCTTCTCCAGCACCACAGTTTAAAAGCATCAATTCTTTGGCACTCAGCTTTCTTCACAGTCCCACTCTCACATCCATACATGACCACTGGAGAAACCATAGCCTTGACTTAGACTTTCTGCGATAAGCTGATATTATCTGCATATCTGAGGTTATCGATATTTCTCCCAGCAATCTTGACTCCAGTTTGTGCTTCATCCAGCACAGCATTTCACGTGATGCACTCTACATATAATTTAAACAAGCAGGGTGACAACATACAGCCTTGATGTACTCCTTTTCCTATTTGGAACCAGTCTGTTGTTCCATGTCTAGTTCTAACCATTGCCCCTGACCTGCATACAGATTTCTCAGGAGGCAGGTCAGGTGGTCTGGTATTCCCATCTCTTTAAGAATTTTCCACAGTTTGTTGTGATTCACATTTTGGGGGGCTCCAAAATCACTGCAGATGGTGATTGCAGCCATTAAATTAAAAGATACTTACTCCTTGGAAAGAGTTATGACCAAGGTAGATAGCTATTCAAAAGCAGAGACATTACTTTGCCAAAAAAGGTCCATCTAGTCAAGGCTATGGTTTTTCCAGAGGTCATGTATGGATGTGAAAGTTGGATTGTGAAGAAAGTTGGGTGCCAAAGAATTGATGCTTTTGAACTGTGGTGTTGAAGAAGATTCTTGAGAGTCCCTTGGACTGCAAGGAGATCCAATGTTTCCATATGTTTAGCCATTTTAAAGGACATCAGTCCTGGGTGTTCTTTGGAAGGACTGATGCTAAAGCTGAAACTCCAATACTTTGGCCACTTTATGTGAAGAGTTGACTCATTGGAAAAGACTCTGATGTTGGGAGGGATTGGGGGCAGGAGGAGAAGGGGATGACAGAGGATGAGATGGCTGGATGGCATCACCAACTCGATGGACATGAGTTTGGGTGAACTCCGGGAGTTGGTGATGGACAGGGACCCTGGCGTGCTGCAATTCATGGGGTCACAAAGAGTCGGACATGACTGAATGACTGAACTGAACTGAACACAGTTAAAAGCTTTGGTGTAGTCAATAAAGCAAAGTAGATGATTCTGATTCTGATGCTTGTCCAATCTCTTCAAACTGTATATTTTGTCTTTTATTATGCCTTATAGTTTTTCTTAAAAATGGACATGATATAATATTTTAAAAGAACTGTGGTAGAGAGGCCTTTAATAACATGATAAGGTGTGGTGGCAGGAGAAGCATCTTACCGCCTGATAATAAGTTCTTAGTCTTATAGTGATCTTTTTTTGGATTGTGAAGTTCATCAATTCAGTTGAGTCACTCAGTCATGTCCGACTCTTTGCGACTCCAATTCCTCTTTACCCTCCCTTCCATGGACAGAATAACTTGAAATGGGTATATTCCCTGGGGTTAGGTTAGCTGTAATAAGACCCGAGCAGGTTAGGTTCTGCTAAAATAGTTTCTCCTGAAGGCAGACTTGTTTTCTAAACAAGAGTGTTGTGCATTTCACACTGGTTTCTTTCTCCTTCCCCTATCCATCTGGGGAAGGAGAAAGAGAAATCTTTCTCCATTATTCAGTTGAGTTCGTGAACAGAAAACTCACAAAAATGCCAGTATTTACTTCATCCCTCACCACCACCTTCCTGCCCAGTGACTGGACACTCTAGAGTGTTTTGACTTATAGACCTTTTCCCCCTGAGCTTCCAGAAATTTATCAATTACAATTCAGTTTTTCCCACCCAGGCAGGGCTCTGTTTCCATGTAAATTCCTGCTTGTGAGTTACTTCTTTAGTAAGTTATGATTTTCTGTATCTGCTTGTCTTTGCAATTTGGGGGCAGTGTTTTGCCATGAGACCTCACTTCTCTGATGAATGTGAGAAGAGTTTTTGATTTTTCCATATGTTTAGCTTTTATTTATGGTTAGGAGGGAGCAGCAACTTCTAAGCTCCTTACATGCTGGTCTGTAAACTGCAAGTCCATCCCAATCTTTTTCAATTATTTGTTCTTTCAAATTTATTTTCCTACACAAAAATAAAATTATATATTTGTATATTTCTTGAATATATGCACAAAATAAATACAATAGTGTATTTTAAGAGCAATGTTTCCTCTATTTGTCTCCCTTATTGCCTATTAAATGTCAAAACTAATGGCATCTTAAAATATTCCTTTTCAAAGGTGTTCTGTCAAGGTTTTAGAAATTCATGGTGATCAATTTTTTTTTCATTATTGTTAGTTGGGATGTTAAAACATGCAATGTAACATGAAAATATATTCATATTTTATAATATTGCTATAGTCTTTAAGCTTTAAAATATGAAATATTGAAACTTATTTTTCATGTGATTCCATTGATTAAAAAGCAAAATTTGTAATGTACCTATACTTGCATATGTTGCTTAATTATGTATATTCCTAACAGGAAAGTATGTCCTTAATGATTGGTTTTGTAAGAGAATCAGATCAGCCACTTAAAATATTATGTGTCTAATGAGAAGTTTCCCCAGATTAATACTGACTCTATATTTCAAACTTTGTTCTTTATTTTTGCACAATTGCTAAACATGCTTTCAGTACAGAGCCCACAGGACACATTCATACTGACATATAGCATCTATCCTTGCACATTTGGGCCATGACATCAGATAGGTTGGTGCAGTGGGTAGGGAGACTTTCCTATACTGGGATAATTACTATTAACTGATTAGCAGAAGTGACTAAAAATTGCATAAACTTGCCCTATTAAACCAAAATAAAACGTGGTCCCTAATAAAATCAACTAGGTCTCAAAAACATGACTATGCTTCCCCTTGACTATCAAAGTTCACTTAAAGGAAGAAAGGTATAATTTAGGAGAATTTGCATGGAAGAGGACCTTCAGCCTAAGCTTCATTAGCTTGGCTGTGAATTAGCTTCTTAGACAGAAACACTATAATACTCCCAAAAGTGGTTAGACTCGTAAAGAAAGCTTCAGTGAAGACTTACTTCCAGGAATTTGATTCTTTTTTCTGTTAAGTACAGCAAACATTAGCAAACTGGGACAAAGAAGCCCCAAATTAGGAAAGTAAAGATTTGTTTTTCCTAGAAGATCAAGAAAGAAGGTTCTGGGAAGCAGAGATAAAATAGGTATATTTTCTTACTTTAAAAAATTTCTTGTACAGTGAGAATGAAAGAAATAAATATATTAATAAATTTGCTCATTATCATAAACATTTTACAGATTAAAAGGATAGTCTGAAGTTCAAAGACATTGAACTCACTTATATAAGACTGCACAGTTACTGTTTCAGAACATAAACTAGAACTCTGTTGTCATAAGCCTCTGAGCTTTTGTTCACTACACCTCACTGTCTTCTCATCGCTTTTAAAGCCGCTTCTTCCCACAGATGGCTTCCTATATCTGTCCCATGGATGTGTGTCCAAGGGGATATAATGTAAAGAAACTTCTGAAACTTGAAAATATATCTGCTCCTTATTTCTGTTCCAAAAGGTATACCATTATTTATATTGAACTTAACCATATAAAATTGCAGCACTAATAGTCAAAAATTGGTCAAGAATAGGCATTTTCACATAATTCAGTCATATAGAGATTTTTTATTTCTGTGGCATAGTCAAACTTTTCCTATGTACTTGGGCTTCTTGCTTCTTAATTCTACTTAGAAATGCTTTTTACCATTTCCATCAGTTTAGCACATTTTATTTATATGCCAAAACAGATTAAATACAGGCAGTTTCATATTGTTCAATCTAACATTTCAGAGCCTTAGAATAGTATAGCACATTCTCTTTTGTTGTAAATTTAGCACTTTAGAATTTGAAGATTCATGATTGATGCATGAAGTAAACTGTAAGATTTTTCAAAGATCCTAAAAGGCTGGATGGCATCACTGACTTGATGCAGATGAGTTTGGGTGAACTCCGGGAGTTGGTGATGGACAGGGAGGCCTGGCGTGCTGCGATTCATGGGGTCGCAAAGAGTCAGACATGACTGAGTGACTGAACTGAACAGAAATAATATTTTAAAATTATTAGATGAGTACCAGTTTATTCAAATGGTAAAAAATTAAACTATCTGATTTCTCTTATTTGGAAGTGTTTCACTTGGAGGGATAGTAATAATTTATTTGCTTTTAAAAACTTTCTTTCTAGCCTATATTTTGATGTTAGTATATTCAAATTTGGAAGAGTATTCATTGCAGTATGTTATCATATCTATCTAATAAAACTAAAAAATATTTTTGATACATTATGATATCCATTTGCCAAACTAAGAAACATAACATGGTTTTGCTTTCTTTTGTAGGTGTAGAAAGCAACTTTTCTTTAAATAGCAAACATACCATATATACATATAGGCAAGTATGCCACTGCATTTGATCTACAAAGATGATGATTTCATGTATAAATTGTTCACTCTAGCGTGTATTTTTGCTTAACAATTTAATTATATATTTATTTTAGAAGATTATATATACACATATATTATAAAACACTATCTTTAATTTTATAAAAGTAATGTGGAAATGTATGAGCTTTTCTAAACTTTAGTGTGTAGTCACCAAGATAAAATGGTCTAGGTTTATCTACATTGTCATTTTATTAGTATCTTTGCTATCATACCACAAAGGATGAACAATAAAATGTTAAAGCTCTCACAAATAGTTTGCTGCACTCATATATATTTATAATAATTTACATCTTAAATGTTCTTTCTCACACAACTATAAAGCATTAAATTAAAAAATAAGATTTTAATTGTCACATTTTGACTAATATCACATATGTTCAATTTGTAATAAATAATTAATTATTAGCTAGTTCATAAAAGAGACAAATCATCTTTATAAAGATTTGCTCAGAAAATGCATGGGTTGTTCCTTCCAGGGGCCACTCAAACAGTTTAAAGAAAAATATGATAATTCAAGTATGCCTCTTTGTTTCAAAACATGTGTACTGCATATTATCACAAAGAAGAAAATTGCCTACAATCACATCATCGAAGAACACAGTATCTATATATCTATCTATTCCTTGCCTTTTTACTGCAGGAATTCCTTCTGCCACTTATGCTTCTAAGCTCCAACTATATTCACCATCCAGAGTCCTGCATGGCCAGACATTTTGGACCCATCAGGAATGGCCTATTATCTTACCAATTTAGATTCTTTAGAACATGACAGATTATTTGTTGATCACTTTAAATTTTGTTGAAAAAAGTGAGACAATTTCATTTTTAACAATATTGTATTCCTCCCTGCTGCATCTGTTTCTACCCACTTTGAAAAATGATAAGAAGGAAGCAGTTATTTCTGCACTCGGTATCTTTAAAAATCCTCTCTCTTCAACGTGAGAAGTATCCCTATTCCATAATGCTTCAACCTTCCATTGTGGCCAGCTGTGGTTATACTCTAAGCTTTCTGTTTCATGACTACTGTTATACACACCATCTTCAAGGTACATAATGTGTGCTTTTTTTTTTCATTTTCACAATTTGAATGTTTTTGTAGAAGTTTTGCGTTGACAAGAAAATCCTGCACGTTTTTTAAAATGTTTGTTCTCCACCTCTGAGTGTTTTCATTTTGCTATAATTATAAAAATTGTGTAATCCAGTCACCCCACAGAAGCATTCTGAAGACCTTAAAAATTATATGTGCTTTGTTAGGGAAGGGTAGAGAAAATCCACAATGGAAGAAACAAGTTCTTAGAATGTGTTGTGTAGATATTCCAGAGTTAAAGACAAGAAAGCTGATTTCATATTTTTTCCTTTCTGTTTAAAACTATTTTCCACTGGGCTCAAAACGGGGCATATCTTTATGAAACATTCTGAAACTGTGACCTTTAAGTCCAAGTGTATGCAAGGAAATAATTTTCCACTGTAAAATTTCACTTTATACAGTAAGTGGCATACAAATATCTGCATATTTATAGTATTAAGGTAAGTAGGTAATTTGCAAAATGCATTTGAAGATACTCAAGCTAAGAGTCAGACACCCTCTAGCAGCTCATCTCATCCTGCTAATCAAACTCCCAGCTTCAAAGGGCTAATGCAACATTACCACATACTCCATAGGAGCAGCAGTTCCAGGCATCAAGGTGATATAATGATCACAGACACAAGAGAAAGATTTCAATTAAGGGTAGCGTAGCAGCATGTTACTAAAGGCACACAGCATCATGCTAATTAAAGTGCAATAAGCCAACAAAGGCCATCAAACATTATCCTACCAGAGGCAATATAGAAAACTGATGAACCAAAGCAGTTGTTTTGTTTTTAAAATCAAAATGCCAATATGCTACTGGCCGGTAAAATACGAGTGAATTTGGGTCTCTAAGAAATTAAAAATATCAAATATTGAAATTTTAAATCAATTCTTTAATCAACTAATTCAAGGTGGAAGTGTGAAGCCCTGAATGTGCTCCAAACTGTAGTAGGTAAATATAAATAAACAATGTCACTGCATTAAAATTACTGCTTGATATTATTGAAGAGCTATCTTTATTGAACATCTGATGTAAGAAAAGCAGTGAGTTAATTAAACGATATATTCTTATTCTGATCAGTGAAATATTCTCCTTGAAATTCAAATGTGTTTATGCCTTACCATTTACTTTGTGTATAAAACAACATCTCTGCAGGAAATGTGGGATTATATCAATGGTTTTAGACTGAAAGCAACAGACAACTCAAACAAGTAAGCCTAATAGTACACTGTGGTAGAAGTCAGTTAAATAAGTCGATTTAATGCTTAGGAGTATACTTTTTTCTAGAATTGAACTTGAAAACATTTTTTTTCCACAGAAGCTATAATCACTGAATAGACACAAGTGAAGGAAATTATGCTATAGATACAATAATCAAAATCATCTTAGCTTTGCAGTGATGTAATCTGGATTCGCAGTCTGTAGTCTTCAGGAATCATGCACAGCTATGCATGGAGGACAGGTCCAAAACATTTTGAAAAGATATAAAGAGTATAATTAAAAATATCATGATGGGTGCTCAAAGGAATTCTTTGAAAGATCTCAAATAAACAGGACATTAATGAGAATGCTCTAATAAAGCTGTGGCCTGGGCTATGATTCTCGGTTGTATACTGTGAATTACAACATATAATTATAGCATTACAATCCAAGTTATGAAATCAGCTAGTATTTAGAGCCAATGTCCACACATGCTATTGTTAATAGCTTGCAAATAAATACTGCAATCACCATGGTATAATAAAACTCCACATTTTTATCTTTGAAAGCCAATTCATTGAATTCTAGCATTTGAGCTAATCCATCTGCAAATGTTAAAGAAGAAAATTGAGAAAAATTCCATAATATTTTTCAATGAAAATAAGCAGACACATATTGTCTTAATAAAAATCTCTGAGTAATTAATGTACAATAACTCTGTCACTTATTATGCAGTAATTAAGTATAATTGTTCCCAATTATATCAAATATCAAAAGCTGTACTTTATTTCAGCCAATTTTTGAGAGATACATATTCACAGGTCATAGTGATATCTTAAGTTTACTGACTCTTTTGTGGATTCAGAAACACTAGATTTGGCAAAGTCTGAAACAACAAAGAGAAGTTGTCTATCTCCAATGTTTTAATCTTAAAGCATATATTACCTCTAATTGGATGACACTTCTTCACCAGGTAGTAGAAACAAAGAGTAAATCTGTGTAATTTCAAAACATGGGTTATATATCTATATGTTTTCTTTAAAAAATAGAGCTTGAAAGGCAGGATTCAAAGGAACCTGCTATTCTGAACATGTACAAAGGAAGACGTTTCCTTAGCAACAGGAAATAGGTGAAAGCTCTCAGGAGTCATCCTTCCACCCATGCTCCTTTTGAGTTTGATAATGTTTCCAAGATCATGTAGGAAAGACAGAGTGAATTTATCATGAACAAACAATACTACTAGTTACGGAGATTTCACAGCATTTATGAGTTGCCAAATGCCTTGTTTGCTCTTGTTGGCATGACAGGAGTAGTCATTCTAGAAACTAGGCTTTCTTTTTTTATTTTTTTAATCATTCTGTATATTCTCAAGAGATTTAAGACTTTAAAACTATGTTGTGAATTCTTAATAATTCAAAAGACCTTGTCACATATAGAAACAAAGTCACAGGTTTTGTAGTCATTCCATCCATTTATGAATTCCCTTAGAATTGTGTTACATTTTGTCTTTTTTTAATGGAGAAATGGAACCCCCATTGTATGGGAGATGTTTTTAAACACTTCAGAAAGAACATTATATTTACCAGTAGATGCTGTGAACCTTTCAAAGGTAAGTCTAAAACTGAGGCATATAGAGATTTAGTTTCATGTTTTGTTTTTAGTTATGTACTAAGTGATTTTTGGCATAATGAAAATGTGTCAATAATTGAATAAATTGTTTCACTCTTAACATATTTTTTTCTTTAAATCATCAAATATTTATTTTACTGTATGGAACTATAGAAATTAGAACTTTCCTGGTTAATAATATTTAAATACTTAATTTATCATTCACTATGCTGGTGTCTGGGAATATAAATATGAATAATAAACAGCTGTGACCTCAAAAGGTCTGCAGTCATTTTTATTGTGTAACTTCAAGAATTTGAAATAACTTAGTAATTAGGTTTATTTCTCCTGTAATAGTTCATAATTCTATAAATAAATACTCTTGTATCAGATGTATCTGGTAGAATTTGTAATTATATGCTTAGTAATAATAAAGGACAAAAATGAAGAGTGATTCCATTGAGTTTTAAAATGTATTGTCAAAAGTCTTTAGCAGAAATTTGATGAATTTATTTATATAAATTTTTAAATGATAGCTCACATGAAATACATTTTATGTAGAGAAGGTTTAGATGCTTAGATTAGTAGTGATAGTTGAAGGAAACTGCTTTGATTCAAATGAAATAGTAAAATTATACAGAATTCAGTAGTGTATCTCACAAAATTAAAATAACTTTATTTTGATTCTGAAACCAATCCATGTATAGTTAGATAATTCAGAATAACTCATAAAAGCACATAGAAGACACTGGTAATTCCTTCATCAACCTGATGTTATTTTATAAAACAAATGCAAACAATAATTCTGAGTGCCTGCGTGCTAAGTCTTTTCAGTCGTGTCTCTTTGCGACCCTATGTACTGTAGCCCGCCAGGCTTCTCTGTCCATGGGAATTCTCCAGGCAAGAATACTGGAGTGGATTGCCATGCTCTCCTCCAGGGGAACTTTCCAACCCAGGGATCGAACCCACATCTCTTATAACTCCTGAATTCATAGGTGAGTTCTTAACCACTAATGCCACCTGGAAAGCCCAGTTCTAGAGTGGTTAATAGTTATTTTCTTACTCTCGTGCCATCTTTTGTACAATATGGTTTATGTGTTTTTAACTCATTTAATTAATTTACTAGCAATCAGATATGAGCCAAATTAATATCCTGATTTTATAGGTGATGAAACCAAATAACACAGAGAATGTTCAGCAGCTAGAAAATAGAATAAATCTATAAAAATGTATAGGTGCATTGTTATCTCTCTTTCCTTTTGAAGATAGTGATTTCCTACTACTTATACTATTTTGCAATTTTGTTTCTACCAATTTCAAATGCAAGATGTAGTATTTTTTTCTTTTTTTCTTTAATTAATTTTATTTTTTAGTTTGTTTTGCTTTACAATACTGTATTTGTTTTGCTACACATCGACATGAATCAGCCACGAGTGTACATGAACTCCCAATCCCGACCCCCGCCTCCCCCCTCCTGCCCCACACC
>SJXQ01009149.1:98795-187585 GCA_006408695.1 Aepyceros melampus
GACTTAGCAGCAGCAGTTGTTGCAAAGGATTAGAAGGGAAGATATTGGCTTCAGTACCATGACTCAATTTATTTGGGCATTCCCTCAAAAATGATTGAATTTTGTTCTGGGTGGCTTTTTTTTTTTTTTTTTAGTAATTTCTGCAGATACATCAATGAGCAAAAGAAATTAATTGTATTCATTAATCATATATTCTAGATGGTTCCTAAAATTTGTTACAAAAAGTTGAAGGAAAGATTAGTGATCCTTGATGAATGCAGATAGCACAGGAGGCAAAGGAAAGGTGTTGTAACTTCTAGTGTACACTTAATAAGTGAGAATCTGATATTTTCTAACTTTTTATCCCTTGTTTTCTTGTATACAAGTATCAGTGGTGGTCTTTATTTTTGAAGGAATTCTATACATTTCTTCAACTATTCTTTCATCTTGTGAAGTCTTATTAGGTTCCAAATCTCCATGGAGTGCTATCACAGGATAGATTTAAGAAGGTTGCATATTTAGATCTTCCATCATTATGCCAATTTGCAGAAATGAAGATTTGATTCTATGAAATTTCACCAATGTTAAATATATGAACAATGACAATTCCTTGCTTTATGTAGCAATTCACATATTTAAAAGTATTGTTATCCCTCATAGTACTATTCATAACATAATTTGAGGTAGAGAAGTTCTTAATAAGAAGAAAAAGGTAAAGTCAAATGCCTCCATAAGTATGGAGTTAATGCTGACAGAGTAGAGAAAGAAATTTGAATTTCTATATTCTCTCTCTACTTATCTACTTATGGAGTCTCTTTGGTTAGGTCCTGATGAAAAAACTCGCTATAAACACGCATGTAATCATTTATTTAGGAGACAGATTTATAAAGTTGAAAATCAGTGATATATTTGATTTTCTCAATATAAACTAAATATATTTAAAGAAAACATAAACATTGATCATACGCATTTCTTTTTAAATAGGCCATTTCAAGGTTTTTTTTTTCCTCCAAAAATATTGAGTTGTTGGTAAATACAAAATCGTTCCTGAGAATTAAGAAGTTTCATAAGGGTGATTTTTATCAACCATGGTAATCTAATGAATTATAAACTACAAATGTTGATAAACATTATTTAGAATTAGGGCATACTCATTCTATGGACTGTTCTCGAGAACTTCTATATGTTCTTCCTCAAATTTTGGTTTCCCCCCCGTAGGCTCTTTGATGATGTTCATCATTGAGTTTGTACCTGTTATTATATCTTTCTTTCTCATTTCAACAGACTCCCTTTTCATATTAAAATTTTAAAATTTCCATCTTCATTTACATTTATTAATGACTTCTGGGAGGCACCTTAATCATGTCAGTAATGAGTTGTTAGCTTCAATTAAAGCAGGTGGCCCTTCTCTAACCTGGTCGTCCTTTCCTGATCTTTATCTATCAGGTTTTACAGGTTGCAGCTCAAAGCGGCTGTCCATTTATTATATGAACCAGTTTTCCACAGCAGTATAGGAGTCATGGACCCCTTCCTTTCTTTTCTTAGGAGTGTAAATGAAATAAAAATTATTATATATGTTGTTGAGATGTATAATTACAGCATAGAGAAAGACACTGTAGTATATAAAAAACAATGACTCCCATTAAAAGAAACAAGTAGCTTTCTTTTGGCAGTTTTTTTGTGTAAAATATAGGTATTGACTATTAATTGGATAAAAAGTAAAGGAGAATCATCATTTCATTATTGATCAGCCTTTTAAGATTTGACAAAATATGTGTAGTACCAGGGTATTCTTAAAGAGGAGAAAACAAAGGTAGAAAGTGAAAGAAGGGAAAATATACAATATATTCTAAATAAATCATGTGGGCTGGAAGAAGGTTTTAAACGGTTCTGTTGCTTGTACTATATGTCATAAATGACCTTGAACATGGGAGATTTTGATAAAGCTGTCTACAGAATGCTGAATAACCAAATACCTCTCTAAAGATTGAGACAATATACATCTATAAAGCTGCATGATAGATGAGTTGCTGCTGAAGTGAGTGATGGAAATCACTCACACATGTATATCAAAACCTGCTATTAGTTGATAGGACTTCTGAAAATATAAATAAATGGATAATTCAAATTAAGTTAAGTAGGTCCATCTTTTACATAACATGCTCACTCTTCATTTTTAACATTCCCATCATGATTCTTGGTGCAATCTACCTTCTATTTCTTAAGAATCTATCTGAGTAAAGCATTTGCCTGAGGATTGAATCTCTGTCAACCACTACAGTAATCTAAGCTTTTGGAGGGAACTTTACCTCTTCTCATCTCATCCTATATTCAAAATTATATGTATACAGGAAAATGCAATGACAGTGGTAGGTGAAAATTTTTCAAAAAATGTAGGAAGTTTAGAATGCCCTTGTAGAAGAAAAAGGCACTAAGAAGATAATCTGCATAAAATAAGACATAGAAACAAAATGACATAATAAATACGATGGTCTGGAAAGACAACTGTGAAAAATACCTATAAAGTAATATGGATAATGGGAAATTAAGACAACTTAAAACAAAAAACAAAATACCAAAATTGTGTGATTATCATAGAATAAAATGAATGTGGATGAAGAATATAAAAAGAGATGAACTGTATGAAAAAGAAGATTTTTAAAAATTAGCTATAATTTAATTTTGTTAGAATAACTATGTGTGGTCAGGTGCTCAGTTGTGTCTGACTCTTTGCAACACCATGGACTGTAGCCCACCAGGTTCCTCTGTCCATGGGATTATCTAGGAAAGAATATTGGAGTGCATTGCATTTCCTCCTCCAGGGGACCTTCCCAATCCAGAGATCGAACCTGGGTTTCCTATGTTTCCTTTACGTTGGCAAGCGGATACCACTGAGCCACCTGGGAAGGAAAAACTTTAAACTTACACCCACCCCCCCAAAAAAAAGACTTTTTATTTAAGAGACTGTCCTTTTCCCACTGAGTATTCTTGACTACTTGACTGTAAATCTGTGCCTTTATTTCTGGGCTCCCAAAACTGTTTCACTCGTGTGTGTGTCTGCTTTATACCCTTACCATACTGTTTGATACTATAGCTTTGTAATATAAATTGGAATCAGGAAGCACAATACCTCCAGCTTTATTCTTGATCACATTACTTTAACTACGTGGAGTCTTTTGCGGTCTCATACAAATTTTAGGATTTTATTCTGTTTTTTTTTTTTAATGTTATTGGAATTTTGATAGGGATTGTATTGAATCAATAGATGGCTTTGGGTAGTATGGACCTTTTAACAATGTCAATTATTCTCACCCATGAACATGAGATGTCTTTTCATTTGTTTGTGTCCTCAATTTCTCTCATCAACCCTTATACTTTTCAGTATACAGATCTTTAACTTTCTGGTTAAATTTATTTCTAAATATTGTATAGTTTTTTATACTATTTTAAATGAGATTTTTTTCTTTGTTTTTCAGATGGTTTGTTATTCGTGTATTGAAATACAACTGATTTCTGTATGCTGATTTTGTATTTTCCAATTTTATAGAAACCATTTATTACAAGCTAGCAGTTTTTTGGTGGGGTCTTTACGGTTTTTATATATAACATCATGTCATTCAAACAGAAACCATTTAATTTCTATTATTCTAGTTTGGCTGCCACCTATGGAATTATCAATGGGGAAAGAGGGGTCTCCTCAACAATGTTTAGAAAATGGAATGTGCACATACCAAAAAAAAAAAAAAAAAAAGAAAGAAATTGAATCTATCTTACACCACTCACAAAAAAAAAAAAAAGCTTAAAATGGATTGGAGATTAAAACATAAGACCTCAGTCATAAAACCTCTAGAAGAAAACATAGGGGAAAAAGCTCTTTCAGTTAGGTCTTGACAACAATTTTTAGATATGCTACCCAAAGCACAAGCAACAAAAGCAAAAATAAGAAAGTGGGACTATATCAAACTAAGCTTCTGTTTTCCCCACTGTGTCCACAGTCTGTTCTCTATGTCTGTATCTCTATTTCTGCCCAGCAGAGAGGTCACAATGGGGAAAAAGAGGGTGGGACAAATGGAAAGAGTAGCATGGAAATACATAAGCGACCACATGTAAATAGATAGCCAGTGAGAATTTGCTGTATGGTTCAGAGTGCCAAACCAGTGTTCTCTGACAATCTAGAAGGGTAGGATGGGGAAGAGGTGGGAGGAAGTTTCAAGAGGGAGGAGACATATGTATACCTATGGCTGATTCATGTTGATGTATTGCAGAAACTAACACAATATTATAAAGCAATTATCCTTCAATTAAAAATAAATAAAATTTTAAAGATAAAAAGCATATGTGCAATGAAAGAAATAGTCAGCATGAATGTTTAGAAATTAGTCAAAATGAAAAGGTAAATGGAAGAAAAACTGCAAACCATATATTTGATAAGAGGTTAAGATCCAAAATATAAAAGGAGTTAACATCCAAAATATGTATCCTACAACTCAATTGCAAGAAAACCAAATAAGTCAATTAAAAAAATGGACAAAGGACCTGAATTGACATTTTTCTAAAGAAGATATATAAATGACCAACAGGTATGTGAAAAAGTATTCAACATCACTAATCACAGGGAAATGCAAATAAGCACTATGATGAAATATTGACTCATATCTGTTAAGATTTCTATTATCAAAAGACAAAAGATAACAAGTACAGGCTAAGATGTAGAGAAAAGGGAAGTCTTGAACACTGTGGTTAGGAATATAAAATGGTGCAACCACAATAGAAAACATCATAGAAGGCCCTCAAAAAAATAAAAATAAAACTACCATATGATCCAGTAATCCCATTTCTGAGTATGTATTGGGGGGAAGATTGCCAAGAGTAATATCAATAATATAAAATATGCAGATGACATCACCCTATGGCAGAGAGTTCAGTTCAGTTGCTCAGTCAAGTCTGACTCTTTGAGTTTACTCAAACTCACGTCCATTGAGTCGATGATGCCATTCAATCATCTCTTCCTCTATAATCCCCTTCTCCTTCTGCCCTCAATCTTTCCCAGCATCAGAGTCTTTTCAAATGAGTTAGCTCTTCTCATCAGGTGGCCAAAATATTGGCGTTTCAGCTTCAACATCAGTCCTTTAATGAACACCCAGGACAGATTCCCTTCAGGATGGACTGGTTGGATCTCCTTGCAGTCCAAGGGACTCTCAAGAGTCTTCTCCAACACCACGGTTCAAAAGCATCATTTCTTCAGTGCTCAGCTTTCTTTATAGTCCGACTCTCACATCCATACATGACTACTAGAAAAACCATAGCTTTTACTAGATGGATCTTTGTTGACAAAATAATGTCTCTGCTCTTTAATATGCGGTCTAGGTGACAACTTTCCTTCCAAGGAGTAAGTGTCTTTTAATTTCATAGCTGCAATCACCATCTGCAGTGATTTTGGACCCCCCCCCCCACAAAAAAAATAAAGTCAGCCACTGTTTCCACTGTTTCCCATCTATGGGGAATGAATTGATGGGACCAGGTGCCATGATCTTAGTTGTCTGAATGTTGAGCTTTAAGCCAACTTTTTCACTCTCCTCTTTCACTTTCATCAAGAGGCTCTTTAGTTCTTCTTTGCTTTCTGTCATAAGGGTGGTGTCATCTGCATATCTGAGGTCATTGATATTTATCCCAGCAATCTTGATTCCTGTTCGTGCTTCATCCAGTCCAGCATTTCTCATGATGTACTCTGCATATAAGTTAAATAAACAGAAAGTCAAGAGGAGTTCCCCCCCCCCCACAAAAAAAATAAAGTCAGCCACTGTTTCCACTGTTTCCCATCTATGGGGAATGAATTGATGGGACCAGGTGCCATGATCTTAGTTGTCTGAATGTTGAGCTTTAAGCCAACTTTTTCACTCTCCTCTTTCACTTTCATCAAGAGGCTCTTTAGTTCTTCTTTGCTTTCTGTCATAAGGGTGGTGTCATCTGCATATCTGAGGTCATTGATATTTATCCCAGCAATCTTGATTCCTGTTCGTGCTTCATCCAGTCCAGCATTTCTCATGATGTACTCTGCATATAAGTTAAATAAACAGAAAGTCAAGAGGAGTTAAAGAGTCTCTTGATGAAGGTAAAAGAGGAGAGTGAAAAAGCTGGCTTAAAACTCAACATTCAAAAAGGTAAGATCATGGCATCTGATCCCATCACTTCATGGCAAATACAATGGAAACAGTGAGAAACTTTATTCTGGGGGCTCCCAAATCACTGCAGATGGTGACCGTAGCCATGCAATTAAAGGACTCTTGATCCTTGGAAAAAAAAAAAAAANAGAGATCAAATTGCCCACATCCGCTGGATCATGGAAAAAGCAAGAGAGTTCCAGAAAAATATCTATTTCTGCTTTATTGACTATGCCAAAGCCTTTGACAATCCTTGTAGTGGATGCTAGTGTTGCCTCTGCCTTTTAGTTTGTTATTGTTGCTTAGTTGCTAAGTCATGTCAGACCCTTCTGCGACTCCATGATAGCCTGCCAGTCTCCTCTGTCCATGGGATTTCTCAGGCAAGAATGCTGGAGTGCCAAGTCCTTCTTTGTGTGATCTTCCTGACCCAGGGATCAAACCATTGCTCCCCTTGCTTTAGTAACTGGCCGACAGTGGTGTGAAAAAGGCTGTGTCTTTCACTCGGGAAAGAAACTGAAAGTCACTCAGTGTTTGCAATCCATGGATTTCTTGCTAGGTTCCTCTGTTCCTACAACTCTGCAGGCAAGAATCCTATAGTGGTGGGTTGCATTCCCTTCTCCAGGAGACCTTCCTGACCCAGGGACCAAAGCTAGATCTCCTGCATTGCAGACAGACTCTTTACCATCTGAGCCACCAGAGAAAACCTCAGGAAAGGAAGTAACTACCTCCATGGTCAGTAAGTGGCAATTCACTTCAGTATTCTTGCCTGGGAAATCCACATGGACCGAGGAGCCTGGCAGGCTACAGTCCATGGGATCGAAAAGAGTAGGACATGACTGAGCAACTAAGCATAGCACACAATACATATGTATGGCTGTAAATATCTTGCCTTACAGTTATTGTGGGTCAGAAATCTGGATAGGATTTAAATAGGTGCTCCACCTGAGAGTTTCTCACAAACCTGCAGTCCAGGTGTCAGACAGGAGTCTAATCTGAAGGTCCAGTTGGTGAGGGTCTCTGTCAATCCCAGTGGTCATTGGCAGCATTCAGCTTCCTACCATCCACTGGCCAGAAACCTCTCTTAACTCCTCACCATCACGGCCTCACTTCAGAAAAGTGTGCAAGGTAAGAAAGCAAAGGAGAAAATCTGCTAGCAATACAGAAGTTAAAATCTTTTGTAAGGTAATTAGCTATTTCTGTAACTAAACTCCCATCAACTTACTAAATTCTACTGGTCACCAGGACCTGTTCATACTTTAGGGATACAGATTGTCTAAAAGAATGGATACCAAGAGGTGAGGTTCATTGAGAACCATTTTAGGATTTTGGCTGCCATCATAGGAAAAGAAATATTTTATCCCTGGTAGTCAGATTTCTAAACAACTTTTTCTTTTCTTTTCTCTTTTTTATATGTTCTCTTCATTTTCATTAAAATTAGGAAAATACCACCTAAATACATTGTAAAAAATGTGTCCCAAGAGATTTGGACATTTGTGGTCTATTAGACTTATAGTCTAAAATGTTTTCCCACCACCAAAAATAAAGGTGGAATGTATGCTTTAAAACTGTGATGCTGGAGAAGACTCTTGAGAGTCCCTTGGACAGCAAGGAGATCAAACAGTAAAGCTGATAAGAGATTTGGACATTTGTGGTCTATTAGACTTATAGTCTAAAATGTTTTCCCACCACCAAAAATAAAGGTGGAATGTATGCTTTAAAACTGTGATGCTGGAGAAGACTCTTGAGAGTCCCTTGGACAGCAAGGAGATCAAACAGTAAAGCTGAAAGGAAATCAACCCTGAATATTCATTGGAAGAACTGATGCTGAAGCTGAAGCTCCAATACTTTGGCCACCTGATGCAAAGAGCCAACTCGTTAGAAAAGATCCTGATGCTGGGAAAGATTGAGAGTGAGAAGAGAAGTGGGTGACAGGATGAGATGATTGGATGGCATCACCAATCCAATGGGCATGAGTTTCAGCAAACTCCAGGAGAGAGTGAAGGACAGGGAAGCCTGGCTTTCTGCCGTTCATGGGGTCATAAAGAGTTGGACACAACTGAGCAACTGAACAAAAACAACACGGAGGCAAAGGAAAAAAAAAATATACCAATGGCTAAATTTTATTTTTTAATCTGCACACAATGGATTTTGATGAAGTTGCTAATTAATGCAATAGAAATGAAGAACAAAGCCAAAGTTTGTTGTTGTTGTTTTTCCTTAAACTTATATCAAACCATTCCTTTAACCCATTGTAGCGTTTGACAACTCTGAGAATTAAACTCATCAGTGCCACATGTTTGGTCTTGAATAATTTGACTACCAGTGGACTCTAAACTTATTTCATGATTCACCCCTGTTTTATATCTGCCTCGCCTCAATTCACAGGAGTTCTCTTTAAGCCCCCATGGCATGCAAAACTTAGGGTATATTTACTTTTATCTTTGCCTGAAAGTGTTTGCTTCTATTTTGCCTTCATATTTCACCCCAAATTACTATATATTCTCACTGATAACAAGTCATGATCACCTGCTGTTTGAAAATTACACTCAGCCAAACAGGAGACTTTAAACAGCAGGATTTTCTCCCTTTCCTACCTGTCCCTCTCTTCCAGCTGAAGCACTGATCTACTGACCCTGAGGTACACCAAGTGTAACTGTTTTTCCTTCAAAGATATTGGTGTAGGTGCATATCATTCTTTCATAGTAGGTTTCACTTAAAAAAAAATTGACCTCACCTCCCACAGCATGTGAGACCTAAATTTCCTGACCAGGGATCAAACTGGCACCCTATACATTGGAAGGTGGAGTCTTAATCCCTGGGCTGTTGGGGAAGTCTCAGATATGATTATTACAATTATTTGTTCATTTTCTTGTACTTGTTTACTTCTATCATTTGCCCAATAGCTCTCCAAAGGAGATAGGAATTACATCTGTCTTAATCACCTTTGATGCTACAAAGACTCATAAAGTATTTAGTTTATAGTAAACTTTCCCTGATAGCTCAGCTGGTAAAGAATCTGCCTGCAATGCAGAAGACTCAGGTTCAATTCCTGGGTCAGGAAGATCCTCTGGAGAAGGGACCAGCTACCCACTCCAGTATTTTTCCTGGAGAATTCCATGGACAGAGGAGCCTGGCAGACTACTATCCATGGGGTCACAAACAGTAGGACAGGACTGACCAACTATCACTTTTCAATAAATAGATTTTGTTTGTATTGAGGATGACAAATTAATTACTTAATTTATCAAAAGTAGGTGATTTCTTTAAGTTCTGCTAAAAATTCAAACCATGGAGTGTCTTGTCTATCTTGGATTCCTTGTGGCTAGAGATAGACTAAGTCCTTGTTTGTACAGTAATTGTCCCAGTTTATACCTAGAACCCCATATAATTATGAATAGCTTCCACTTTCATTCTCAAAAATACTCTAGTTTGAATGATAAATTATGTAGTCATCCTATTTGTGTCTCTAGTAACTTCTCTATCCATAGCCTTTTTTAAAAATTGTTTTGTGTGTGTGTATGTGTGTGTGTGTGTGTGTGTGTGTGTGAGTTTGCTACCATCTTTGGTAGAGTAAAATTTTACCAGCTATATAGAGCACAATATTATCCTGAACTGTTAAATTACTTCAATTACATTTTTCATTTTGAGAAAGAACTAATCATGAAAATAAACACCATCATGATTTTATCATGAGATAAGGACCATACAATATACTTAGGTATTTAAAAGATACTTTCTAGACCTTAAGGTGACCATGTGATCTAAGCCACCACTAGTTTATTATGTTTGCCCCATCTATTGCATTTAGGATATAGACTATATCTAAAGGGAGGTTAGAAAAAATATAAATAGGCAGTATAATTTTCAACATTTAATTATTTCTATATCAGTTACCTGTATATAAATAGTACTTTTAAGATTTAATATAATGCATTAAAATTGTATACTTAAATTAGAAATAAATTACTTTTGTCATATATTTCTAACCTAAATTTCAAACATTCATACAAATAATTTAAAAGTAATTATAGGACTTTCAGAGATGGATTTTTCTTTTTTCTTGAATAAAAAAGTATATTAATATGATCTGAAAACAGAATTTTTAATTTTATGTTACTAATAAGCAAGAGTTGGGATACATGTTTAAGAATGAATTCAGCTTATCTCAATTTGATCATCAAAACAAGAGAGATCCTAAAAGTTATGACAAGGAAATTAAAAAGCCAAATAAGGCCCCTAATCACAGTTTAGAAACTATTCTGGTAAGAAGCCAGAGTGCTTCTTTTTGAAAAGCAATTGCCCCCATTTATTGAAAGGAATGATATTTTTTATTGAGGTCATTAGAGCTCAATAACGTTGGCATACTCTGTTCCCAAAACTGGCCAGCAAATAAACAAAAGTACTTTGTAAGTTTCTAGTTAGATACACAAAGGATTAGGAATAGTGAATCAAATGCCACGATAACTCATGCCTAAAAAATATATCCTTCAGTTCAATTTAGTCACTAGTCGTGTCCAACTCTTTGTCACCCCATGGACTGCAGCATGCCAGGCCTCCATGTCCATCACCAACTCCCAGAATTTACTCAAACTCATGTCCATTGAGGCAGTGATGCCATCCAACCATCTCATCCTCTGCCATCCCCATCTCCTCTCGCCTTCAAGCTTTCTCAGCGTCAGGATCTATTCAGATGAGTCAGTTCTTCATATCAGGTGGTCAAAGTATTGGAGTTTCAGCTTCAACATCAATCCTTCCAATGGATATTCAGGACTGATCTCCTTTAGGATGGAATGGTTGAATCTTCTTGCAGTCTAAAGGACTCTCAAGAGTCTTCCCCAACACCACAGTTCAAACAATTCAATTCTTCTGCACTCAGCTTTCCTTATTGTCCACCTTTCACACCCATATATGACTACTGGAAAAACAGTATCTTTGACTAGACGGACTTTTTTTGCCAAAGTAATGCCTCTGTTTTTTAATATGCTGATTATGTCGGTCATAATTTTTCTTCCAAGGAGTAAGTGTTTTTTAAGTTCATGGCTGCAGTCACCATCTACAGTGATTTTAGAGCCCCCCCCAAAATAAAATCTGCCATTGTTTCCACTGTTTCCCCATCTATTTGTCATGAAGTGAGGGGACTGGATGCCATGATCTTTGTTTTCTGAATGTTGAGCTTTAAGCCAACTTTTTCACTCTCCTCTTTCACTTTCATCAAGAGGCTCTTTAGTTCTTCTTCATTTTCTGCCATAACGGGGGTGTCATCTGCCTATATGAGGTGATTGATATTTTCTCCAGTAATCTTGATTCCAGCTTGTGCTTCATCCAACCGAGTGTTTCTCATGATATACTCTGCATATAAGTTAAATAAGCAGGGTGACAATATACAACCTTGACATACTCTTTTCCCAATTTGTAACCAGTCTGTTGTTCCATGACCAGTTCTAACTGTTGTTTCCTGACCTCTCAGAGGCAGGTCAGGTGGTCTGGTATTCTCATCTCTTGAAGAATTTTCGATAGTTTGTCATGATCACACAGTCAAACACTTATTGTCATAGTCAGTAAAGGAGAAGTAGATGTTTTTCTGGAACTCTCTTGCTTTTTTGATGATCCAACGGATGTTGGCAATTTGATCTCTGGTTCCTCTGCCTTTTCTAAAACCAACTTGAACATCTGGAAGCTCACAGTTCATGTACTGCTGAAGCCTGGCTTGGAGAATTTTGAGGATTACTTTACTAGCATGTGAGATGAGTGTTTTTCCAGTAGTCACGTACGGATGTGAGAGTTGGACTGTAAAGAAAGCTGAGCGCTGAAGAATTGATGCTTTTGAACTGTGGTGTTGGAGAATACTCATGAGAGTCCCTTGGACTGCAAGGAGATCCAACCAGTCCATTCTGAAGGAGATCAACCCTGGGATTTCTTTGGAAGGAATGATGCTGAAGCTGAAGCTCCTATACTTTGGCCACCTCATGCGAAGAGTTGACTCATTGGAAAAGACTCTGATGGTGGGAGGGATTGGGGACAGGAAGAGAAGGGGACGGCCGAGGATGAGATGGCTGGATGGCATCCCTGACTCGATGGGCATGAGTCTGAGTGAACTCCGGGAGATGGTGATGGACAGGGAGGCCTGGCATGCTGCGATTCATGGGGTCACAAAGAGTCGGACACGGCTGAGCGACTGAACTGAAAACTGAACTGAGAAGAGTGTAATTGTGCTATAGTTTGAGCATTCTTCGGCATTGCCTTTCTCTGGGATTTGAATGAAAACTGACCTTTTCCAATCCTATGGCCACTGCTGAGTTTTCCAAATTTGCTGGCATGTTGAGTGAAGCACTTTCACAACATCATCTTTTAGGATTTGAAAAAACTCAACTGGAATTCCATCACCTCCACTAACTTGGTTAATAGTGATGCTTCCTAAGGCCCACTTGACTTCACATTCCAGGATGTCTGGCTCTAGGTAAATGATCACACCATGTGATTATCTGGGTCATGATCTTTTTTGTATACTTCTTCTGTGTATTCTTGCTGCCTCTTCTCAATATCTTCTGCTCTGTTAGGTCCATACCATTTCTGTCCTTTATTGAGCCCATCTTTGCGCTTGCAGCACTGGAGTGAGCAGCGGTGATGAGATACCCCATGTCCAAGGGTGAAGGGATCAAACAAACCTTGTGTGCACCAGGACCCAGGGACCCCCAGAGACTGAGGCAGAACTGTGTTTGAGCATCTCCTGTGGAGGTACAGGTCAGCAGTGGACTGACACAGGGACAGGGGCTCTGGGTGCAGTAGACTTGGGTATGGCATAAGCCCTCTGGGAGGAGGTCACCATTAACCCCACTGTAGAGCTACCAAAACTTACATAGAACTGGGGAATAAACTCTTAGAGGGCACAGACAGAACCTTGTGTGCACCAGGACCCTGGGGTAAGGGGGACTGGATTGCATAATATATTTAATTTTCCTAAGTTGATTAGAATTTAGACCTTGGATACTATACCTTAAATAAGGGTCATTTTATGAAAAAAATGTTAAGATCAAGTAGAGAACAAAGTTGATGGGACAAATGTGGACTTTTGGTGGCCTGGAAAACTACAATTAATAAGCCTTTTCTTGCTTCTGCAATTGCAAGCAGGAATAATGCTAGATAATAAGGAACTATTTGACCAAGGAGAGTGATAGAGAGGAAGATTTTCTTGTATCTATCAGAAGCCCTAAAACATCTGGAATTGTTCACTTTGATTCACAGGGGCAATAAAATGGAAAAGCTAGTGGATAGTAATTTAGTGGCTTTCCACTTCATTGTGCAGTCTTTGTATTTTTGCAATCCATTTGATATCTGTTTTTATTTTTGAATGCAAAATGGTGTTCATTATATAAATGAAATGAGCCACTTGATGATGGTGGAGACATTGTTTCTACAACCTGCCAAAAATTAGCTGAACAACTGCCGTGAGTGATGATGGGGAACTAAGTCTTTTCATATGCTGAAAAAAATATAAAAAATAAATTCCATGTGTATTGCATGTCCTTCAATTCACAGCTGGTTAAACCATTAAAAATACAGCATTTATTTTCATTTGCTTCACACTGAATGGAATTTATGATTCTTTTCATAAAATTAATATCCACAACCCTCTATCATTCAGACACTAATGACTTCTTTTTAATGTCCAAGATTATAACATCAACTCTTTCCTTTTCTAGTCCTCTCTTGAACACTAGTTTGTTAATTATTTGCCGTTAAATCAGGTAGAGCTGGAGAAGTAGGAAAATTGTAATAAAGAATTGTGTGACATGCATGAAAGTCTGACAGGAAGTCATGGATGGATGGATAAGTTCAGTCAGTTCAGTCTCTCAGTCGTGTCTGACTCTCTGCAACCCCATGAATTGCAGCACACCAGGCCTCCCTGTCCATCACCAACTCCTGAAGTTCACTCAAACTCACATCCATCGAGTTAGTGTTGCCATCCAGCTATCTCATCCTCTGTCGACCCCTTCTCCTCCTGACCCCAATACCTCCCACCATCAGAGTCTTTTCCAATGAGTCAGCTCTTCACATGAGGTGGCCAAAGTACTGGAGTTTCAGCTTTAGCCTCATTTCTTCCAAAGAACACCCAGGACTGATCTCCTTTACAATAGATTGGTTGGATCTCCTTGCAGTCCAAGGGACTCTCAAGAGTCTTCTCCAACACCACAGTTCAAAAGCATCAATTCTTCGGCGCTCAGCTTTCTTCACAGTCCAACTCTCACATCCATACATGACCACTGGAAAAACCATAGCCTTAACTAGATGAACCTTTGTTGTCAAAGTAATGTCTCTGCTTTTGAATATGCTGTCTATGTTGGTCATAACTTTCCTTCGAAGGAGTAAGCGTCTTTTAATTTCGTGGCTGCAATCACCATCTGCAGTGATTTTGGAGCCCCAGAAAATAAAGTCTGACACTGTTTCCACTAGCTAGATGAAAATGGAAGATAAGTATAGATAGATACATGATAATAAAGAGGAGAATGAGAAAGAGAGATTTCACACATTTATTAGATATACTAATATCATCAATCAAATCTTGCTAGAGTTAAGAACAACTTTTCCTTCCTGGTCCTCTGATATATTACTTTTCTAATTGTTAACTTTCAATGCTCTATTTTTATTGGAGAAGAAGATGATTTCATTTACCACTCCTTGCCTGTCTTTCATTATCACCAAGGTACTTTTACTTCTTATTTAATACTCAAGTTTCCCTACTGATCAACTGTTTCTCTGAGAAGATCAGGGTTCAAGTTTGTTTAATTGCTTCTTATTTAAAAGCTGTATAACAGATAAGTCAACTGATCTCTGAGTGTCAGTATTGTCGTCTAACAGATAAAATGATAGAAGTACTCTCATTTGCCTCACAAGAAGGTAATAATATTAGTAAATAGTAAATGTGAAAATCTTATACAGTATATGCATGCTCAGTTGCTTCAATTGTGTCTGACTCTTTGTGACCCTATGGACTGTGGCCCACCAGGCTCCTCTGTCCTTGTGATTCTCTAGGCAAGAATACTGGAGTGGGTTGCAATCTCCACTTATACAGTATAATGGGTACTTAATATTAAGGAATTATTAAAGGATAAGAACATATTCAAAGCATGTTATGGATAAAGTAACTTTAGTCAATTCAGTGAGCCATTCACACACATACACAAGTGAAAGAGTACAGTAATAAATTGGTTTGACCTTTTTGCACATTATTTAAAGTGAAAGTCGCTCAGTTCAGTTCAGTTCAGTTGCTCAGTCATGTCCGACTCTTTGTGACCCCATGAATCCCGGCACGCCAGGCCTCCCTGTCCATCACCAACTCCCGGAGTTCACTCAAACTCACGTCCATCGAGTCAGTGATGCCATCCAGGCATCTGTTCCTCTGTCGTCCACTTCTCCTCCTGACCCCAATCCCTCCCAGCATCAGAGTCTTTTCCAATGAGTCAACTCTTCGCATGAGGTGGCCAAAGTACTGGAGTTTCAGCTTTAGCATCAGTCTTTCCAATTAACAACCGGGACTGATCTCCTTTAGGGTGGACTGGTTGGACCACCAGCAGTCCAAGGGATTCTCAAGAGTCTTCTCCACCACCACAGTCCAAAACATCAATTATTTAGCGCTCAGCTTTCTTCACAGTCCAACTCTCACATGACCACTGGAAAAGCCATAGCCTTGACTAGATGGACCTTTGTTGGCAAAGTAATGTCTCTGCTTTTCAATATGCTATCTAGATTGGTCATAACTTTCCTTCCAAGGAGTAAGCGTCTTTCATTTCATGGCTGCAATCACCATCTACAGTGATTTTGGAGCCCCCAAAAATAAAGTCTGACACTGTTTCTACTGTTTCCCCATCTTTTTCCCATGAAGTGATGGGACCACTTGCCATGACCTTAGTTTTCTGAATGTTGAGCTTTAAGCCAACTTTTTCACTCTCCTCTTTCAACTTCATCAACAGGCTTTTTAGTTCCTCTTCACTTCTGCCATAAGAGTGATGTAATCTCCATATCTGAGGTGATTGATATTTCTCCTGGCAATCTTGATTCCAGCTTGTGCTTCTTCCAGCCCAGCATTTCTCATGATGTACTCTGCATGTACAATAAATAACTCTGCATGCAAGTTAAATAAGCAGGGTGACAATATACAGCCTTGATGTACTCCTTGTCCTATTTGGAACCAGTCTGTTGTTCCATGTCCAGTTCTAACTGTTGCTTCCTGACCTGCATATAGGTTTCTCAAGAGGCAGGTCAGGTGGTCTAGTATTCCCATCTCTTTCAGAATTTTCCACTAGTTTATTGTGATCCACACAGTCAAAGGCTTTGGAATATTCAATAAAGCAGAAATAGATGTTTTTCTGGAACTCTCTTGCCTTTTTGATGATCCAGCAGATGTTGGCAATTGGATCTCTGGTTCCTCTGCCTTTTCAAAAACCAGCTTAAACATCAGGGAGTTCATGGTTCACGTATTGCTGAAGACTGGCTTGCAGAATTTTGAGCATTACTTTACTAGCATGTGAGATGAGTGTAATTGTGAGGTAGTTTGAGCATTGTTTGGCATAGCCTTTCTTTGGAATTGGAATGAAAACTGACCTTTTCCAGTCCTGTGGCCACTGCTGAGTTTTCCAAATTTGCTGGCCTATTGAATGCAACACTTTCACAGCATCATCTTTCAGGATTGGAGATAGCTCAACTAGAATTCCATCGCCTCCACTAGCTTTGTTCATAGTGATACTTTCTAAGGCCCACTTGACTTCACATTCCAGGATGTCTGGCTCTAGGTGTGTGATCACACCATCATGATTATCTGGGTCATGAAGATGTTTTTGTACAGTTCTGTGTATTCTTGCCACTTCTTCTTAATATCTTCTGCTTCTGTTAGGTACATACCATTTCTGTCCTTTATCGAGCCCATCTTTGCATGAAATGTTCCCTTGGTATCTCTAGTTTTCTTGAAGAGATCTCTAGTCTTTCTCATTCTGTTCTTTTCCTCTATTTCTTTGCACTGATCACTGAAGAAGGCTTTCTTATCTCTCCTTTCTATTGGAACTCTGCATTCAGATGCTTATATCTTTCCTTTTCTTCTTTGATTTTTGCTTCTCCTCTTTTCACAGCTATTTGTAAGGCCTCTTCTGGCAGCCATTTTGCTTTTTTGCATTTCTTTTCCATGGGGATGGTCTTGATTCCTGTCTCCTGTACAGTGTCACGAACCTCCATCCATAGTGCATCAGGCACTCTGTCTATCAGATCTAGTCCCTTAAATCTGTTTCTCACTTCCACTGTATAGTCATAAGGGATTTGATTTAGGTCATACCTGAATGGTCTAGTGGTTTTCCCTACTTTCTTCAATTTTAGTCTGTATTTGGCAATAAGAAGTTCATGATCTGAGCCACAGGCAGTTCTCGGTCTTGTTTTTGTTGACTGTATAGAGCTTCTCCATCTTTAGTTGCAAGAATATAATTAATCTGATTTTGGTGTTGACTATTGGGTGATGTCCATGTGTAGAGTCTTCTCTTGTGTTGTTGGAAGAAGGTGTTTGCTATGACCAGGGCATTCTCTTGGCAAAACTCTGTTAGCCTTTGCCCTGCTTCATTCCATAATCCAAGGTCAAATTTGCCTGTTACTCCAGGTGTTTCTTAATTTCCTACTTTTCATGCCAGTCTCCTTTAATGAAAAGGACATCTTTTTTGGGTGTTAGTTCTAAAAGGTCTTGTAGGTCTTCATAGAACCTGTCAACTTCAGCCTCTTCAGCATTACTGTTTGGGGCATAGGATTGGATTACTGTGATATTGAATGGTTTGCCTTAGAAACAAATAGAGATCATTCTGCCATTTTTGAGACTGCATCCAAGTACTGCATTTTGGACTCTTTTGTTGACCATGATGGCTACTCCATTTCCTCTAAGGGATTCCTGCCTATAGTAGTAGATATAATGGTCTTCTGAATTCAGTTCACCCATTCCAGTCCATTTTAGTTTGCTGATTTCTAGAATGTCAACGTTCACTCTTGCCATCTCCTGTTAGACTACTTCCAATTTGCCTTGATTTATGGATCTAACATTCCAGATTTCTATGCAATATTGCTCTTTATAGCATCAGACCTTGCTTCTATCACCGTTACATCCACAACTGGGTATTGGTTTTGCCTTGGCTCCATCCTTTCATTCTTTCTTGAGTTATTTCTCCACTGATCTCCTATAGCATATTGGGTACCTCCTGACCTGGGGAGTTCCTCTTTCAGTATCCTATCATTTTGCCTTTTCATACTGTTCATGGGGTTCTCAAGGCAAGAATACGAAGTAGTTTGCCATTCCCCTCTCCAGTGGACCACATTCTGTCAGACCTCTCCACCATGACCCTCCCATCTTGGGTGGCCCCACACGGTATGGCTTAGTTTCACTGAGTTAGACAAGGCTGTGGTCCGTGTGATCAGATTGGCTAGTTTTCTGTGATTATGATTTCAGTGTGTCTGCCCTCTAATGCCCTCTCATGACACCTACCATCTTACTTGGGTTTCTCTTACCTTGGATGAGGTGTATCTCCTCACGGCCACCCCTCCTGACCTTGACCGTGGAGTAGCTCCTCTCAGCCCTCCTGTGCCCACACAGTTGTGTTCAACTCTTTGTCACCCCATGGACTCTACAGCCCATGGAATTCTCCAGGCCAGAATACTGAAGAGGGTAGCCTTTCCTTTCTCCAGGGGATCTTTCCAACCCAGGGATTGAACCTAGGTCTTCCACATTGCAGGCGATTTCTTTATCAGCTGAGCCAACTGGGAAGCCCAAGATACTGGAATGGGTAGCCTATATCTTCTTCAGGGGATCTTCCTGACCCAGGAATCAAACTAGGGTCTCCAGCACTGCAGGTGGATTCTTTACCAGCTAAGCTTCCAGAGAAGCCTCAAACAGTTGATGTAAATTAATCAGTTCAGTTCAGTTCAGTCGCTCAGTCGTGTCCGACTCTTTGTGACCCCATGAATCACAGCACGCCAGGACTCCCTTTCCATCACCAACTCCCGGAGTTCACTCAGACTCATGTCCATTGAGTCTGTGATGCCATCCAGCCATCTCATCCTCGGTCGTCCCCTTCTCCTCCTGCCCCCAATTCCTCCCACCATCAGAGTCTTTTCCAATGAGTCAACTCTTCACATGAGGTGGCCAAAGTTCTGGAGCTTCAGTTTTAGCATCATTCCTTCCAAAGAAATCCCAGGGTTGATCTCCTTCAGAATGGACTGGTTGGATCTCCTTGCAGTCCAAGGGACTCTCAAGAGTCTTTTCCAACACCACAGTTCAAAACCATCAATTCTTCGGCACTCAGCTTCTTCACAGTCCAACTCTCACATCCATGCATGACCACAGGGAAAACCATAGCTTTGACTAGACGGATCTTAGTCGACAAAGTAATGTCTCTGCTTATGAATATGCTATCTAGGTTGGCCATAACTTTTCTTCCAAGGAATAAGTGTCTTTTAATTTCATGGCTGCAATCACCATCTGCAGTAATTTTGGACAAGCATCCCTTAATGACTGTAAGCTTGAAATGGTCACTTTTCTACCTGTTTTGATAGAACAACTATTTAAAGCATTCATATTAGAACCATAGTTTCACTTCAACCCTTGGGTTCTCATGAAATGTGATTTGTTTTTTTAAATTAAATTTTGTAATCATCAGTTTAAAGGTTAAATATGATGCATGTAAGATTAACATAACAATATATGCATCAAAGAAAACTGATTTTTATGTCTACATCTCCATTACTGCCCTGAAAATAAGTTCATCAGTATAAATATTTCTAGATTCCACATAAATGCATTAATACACAATATTTATCTCTCTTTCTGACTTATTTCACTCTGAATAATAGGCTGTAGGTTCATTCACCTCATCAAGACTGACTTGAAAGCATTCTTTGTGGACACAATCAGGGAAGGAGAGAGTGGGACGAATTGAGAGAATAGCATGGAAATATACACATTACCATGTGTAAAACAGCAAGTGGAAATTTGCTGTGTGATGCAGGGAGGTCAACAGGGTGCTGTGACAGCCTAGAGGAGTGAGATGGGGTGGGAAATGGGAGACAGGTTTTGGGGGGGCGGGGGGACATGTGTATACTTGTGGTTGGTTCATTTTGATGTATAGCAGAGGCCAACACAATATTGTAAAGCAATTATTCTAAAAAAAATAATAAACTCAGGGCTCCCCTGGTGGTATAGTGGGGGAAAACAAAAAAACATGATTTTTTTTTTTTTCTAACAAAGAATCATTATGAACTTATGAAGAACACAAGTGGATAAATGTAAATATTTATTCATTTGTCATCAGGCCTTAACATTTTAAAATTATCTTCCTAAAAAGGTAAACCTTAAATTGATCACATACTGTTCAATTTGTACCTTTGAATATGAAGAACTTAAATTTGAATATACTGTAATAGGATTCTGATAATGAAGTAAGAGGGGATTAACTCTGATCTTAATTTAATCTAATAACAAACCAAAGTTTTGAATATTACCCACACATGAAAGCAAATAAGAAGGCATTTGGGAAAATGGAGGAAAATAGACGACCTTAATATTTTGAGACTCAAGACATTTGCTTATTTTTCAGAAGCATTTTCAGAATAACAGATATTTCCACATGTTTTCTATATTAAAAACAATTTTAGTCACCAGTAAGAATGTTTATAATTCCCATACTCTCATAGGTAATGAAAGGTATCTTGGAAGAAACAGAAATAATCATTCTGGGTTTTTAATAATTACAAAAGCCATAGGATGCATCATTTCTCAAAATTGTACTAAAAATATCTTTCCAAGGTATGTTCACAAAGATTGCTAAAACTAGAAAATGTGAAGCATTAGAAAACTGTGTAATTTTGCCTGTTATTAGGAAAAACAGAAACATTTAATTATGCTTCTATTTATCTAGTAAGTATATTAAACAATAAAAAATAGAAAACCTACAGAAACTAATACACCATTGAGGTTAATTAGTTTAGAAATATGCCCTTCAGTTAAGAAAAGCTGTCATGTCTGACTCTGTGACTCCATGGATTGTAGCCCGCCGGTCTCCTTTGTTCCTGGAATTCTCCAGTCAAAAATACTGGAATGAGAACCATTCCTTTCTCCAGGGGAGCTTTCCTATCCAGGGATTGAACCTGGGTCTCCTGAATTGCAGACAGGTTTTTTACCATCTGAGTTGCCAGGGAAGCCCCTTCTTTATATAGGTCCTGGTAATAAAGAATGAGAAATGACATTTAGGTCACATATTTTCATATAGCGTGTTTGATGAATGAACTAGTTTCATTTCTTTCTTTTTAATTTTTTCATTATCTTATAATTCCTTCTCACATTATAACAAATAGGGTTTCTTGAGATAGATAGTCTACTCTTCTGTTTTATGTTAGTTGTCCAAAAGTTATGTGTGTCATGAAAGTTTTGATTAGTATTTCCAAAAGATATGACCTTAAACAACTGCCTGTCAGTTGTCAAAAAATGTCAAAAAATATGCAAATTAGATAGCATATTACTAAGGAATATTTGTCCTTATGTGTTTAGAACCTCCCAAAGAATATTTAAGGCATTAACTCTGGTTCCAAATTTTCCTGAGAGTAGCTACAGTTTAGAATGCCATTATCTATTTGGTTTTGATGACTCATTTGGCAGACTGCCATAATATGAGCTGGTAAAATTTACTGTAACTCAATGAAGACATAAATAGTTCTACTTAGTAAGTGAATATTATTTTGCTTAAAATGTTTCAAAGTTCATTTGTATGTAAGAAGACAGCTCCCTTGCCACCAAAATTCAAGTGATACATGACCTACAATTGAATTTAGAGAATTTGCAGATATTGAATTTTTTAAATATAAATTTATTTATTTAAATTGGAGGCTAATTACTTTACAATATTTTATTGGTTTTGCCATACATCAACATGAATCCACCATGGGTGTACACGTGTTCCCCATCCTGAAGCCCCTTCCCACCTCCCTTCCCATACCATCCCTCTGGGTCATCCCAGTGCACCAGCGCCGAGCATCCTGTATCATGTGTCGAACTTGGACTGGTATTTGTTTCACATATAATATTATACATGTCATGAATCCACCATGGGTGTACACGTGTTCCCCATCCTGAAGCCCCTTCCCACCTCCCTTCCCATACCATCCCTCTGGGTCATCCCAGTGCACCAGCGCCGAGCATCCTGTATCATGTGTCGAACTTGGACTGGTATTTGTTTCACATATAATATTATACATGTTTCAATGCCATTCTCCCAAATCATCCCATCCTCGCCCTCTCCCACAGAGTCTATAAGACTATTCCATACATCTGTGTCTCTTTTGCTGTCTCGCATACAGGGTTATCATTACCTGTTATCATCTTTCTCAATTCCATTGTTAAGCAATATATCCAGGTATACTTTGCCTCCATATTATTATTATTTTTTTAAAATGAAAGAACAATAGACTCATGAAAGACTAATAAAAATTTATGGTACTACTTTTGGACTTGAGTACATGCCCCTGGGATGAACAAGAGCTTCTGGGGGACGAAGTTCATAAATTTCAGAAAGAGGTGTACATGGAATTGGATTGTGTCTTAAAGGTTGGACTGAGTGTCTCACTTGGCTCAGGCATGCTGAGGCTTTTTCAGCTGACAAGGCTTCCCTTCACAGATATTGCAGTCTGAGTGCATGTGTGCTCAATCTCTTTAGTTGTGTCGACTCTTTATGACCCTGTAGACTGTAGTCAGGCTTCTCTGTCCATGGGATTTTCCAGGCAAGAATACTGGAGTGGGTTGTCATGCCCTTGTCCAGGGATCTTCCCTACCCAGGGATCAAACCCCGGTCTCTTGCACTGCAGGCAGATTGTTTACACTGAGCCACTGAGAAAACCCACAGTCTGCAATGCAGATCTTTTTACCGCAAGTAAGTGCAGTTTTGACAAATGCTCTTCCTAAAATGCTCCAGAATAGAATAGATATGAGAAGCTTAACAACAGACATGGTTTAATCCTGACAGAACAAAATTGAAAAGGAAGTTTGATAGCTGGAGGCTGGTGCAATTACATCTAATACAAGAGAAAAAGAAAGGTAATAACAGAAAATGGTCAACAACAATAACAAAAATTATAATAGTCAATCAGCCATTTTTCAAGAACAAGCACAATACTGTTTAGCTTAATTAATTATCTTTTAGGTAAATATTGGACTTCTCTGGTGGCACAGATGCTAAAGAATCTGCCTGCAGAGCAGGAAACATAGGTTCAATTCCTGGGTCGGGAAGATCCCCTGGAGAAGGGAATGGCAATCCACTCCAGTGTTCTTTCCTGGAGAATCTCAAGGACTCCCATGGACAGAGGAGTCTGGTGGGTTACAGTGCATGTGGTCACAAAGAGTCAGACATGGCTGAGCAACTTCCACTCTACCTTTACTTTTAGGTAAATATTGGGTTTCCTTGGTGGGTCAGAGGGTAATCTGCCTGCAATGCAGAAAGCACAGGTTTAATCCCTGTGTTGGGAAGATCCCCTGGAGACGGGAATGGCCACTCACTCCAGTATTCTTGCCTAGAGAATTCCATAGACAGAGGAGCCTGGTGGGCTATAGTCCATGGGGTTGCAGAGTTGGACACTACTGAGGGACTAACACTTTCACTTTCACTAGGTAAATATTTATACTATCTTCAAGTCTTTGCTATTTTATTAGTAAAACTAAAATGTCAATTTGGCAAAGCAATCACAATAAAATAAATTTCAAGGATGCATAAAATATAACTACAATTGATACATATTTGTTACAAGAGCACTAGTAGGAAACTGTTAGTTTCCTACTAGTCCAACTCTCACATCCATACATGATCACAGGAAAAACCATAGCCTTGACTAGATGGACCTTTGTTGGCAAAGTAATGTCTCTGCTTTTGAATATGCTATCTAGGTTGGTCATAACTTTTCTTCCAAGGAGTAAGCGTCTTTTAATTTCATGGCTGCAGTCACCATCTGCAGTGATTTTGGAGCNTTCGGCGCTCAGCCTTCTTCACAGTCCAACTCTCACATCCATACATGACCACAGGAAAAACCATAGCCTTGACTAGACGGACCTTAGTCGGCAAAGTAATGTCTCTGCTTTTGAATATACTATCTAGGTTGGTCATAACTTTTCTTCCAAGGAGTAAGCGTCTTTTAATTTCATGGCTGCAGTCACCATCTGCAGTGATTTTGGAGCCCAAAAAAACAAAGTCTGACACTGTTTCTACTGTTTCCCCATCTATTTGCCATGAAGTGATGGGGCCAGATGCCATGATCTTCGTTTTCTGAATGTTGAGCTTTAAGCCAACTTTTGAAGAAAGCTGAGCGCCGAAGAATTGATGTTTTTGAACTGTGGTGTTGGAGAAGACTCTTGAGAGTCCCTTGGACTGCAAGGAGATCCAACCAGTCCATTCTGAAGGAGATCAACCCTGGGATTTCTTTGGAAGGAATGATGCTGAAGCAGAAGCTCCAGTACTTTGGCCACCTTATGCGAAGAGTTGACTCATTGGAAAAGACCCTGATGCTGGGAGGGATTGGGGGCAGGAGAGAAGGGGACGACCGAGGATGAGATGGCTGGATGGCATCACGGACTCAATGGACGTGAGTCTGAGTGAACTCCGGGAGTTGGTGATGGACAGGGAGTCCTGGCGTGCTGTGATTCATGGGGTCGCAAAGAGTCGGACACGACTGAGCGACTGAACTGAACTGAACTGATCTAGGTTGGTCATAACTTTCCTTCCAAGGAGTAAGCGTCTTTTCATTTCATGGCTGCAATCACTCTCTGTAGTGATTTTGGAGCCCAGAAAAATAAAGTCTGACACTGTTTCCACTGTTTCCCCATCTATTTGCCTAGTTTGGTTAAATGTTAGCTAACAGATCATGGTAATCAGATTTGGAGAGAAAAGACACAATTACATGTTCTGTCTTTCCTGCTTTGAAATTAGAAATGATGGGAGTACATTAAAACATCTTTTTTCAGTAATACATCTTTACATTTTAAATGTTGATCTTGAAATTTAAGTAACATTGATGCTAACATTAGAATTAGTACTGAAGAGTAATTGCAATTACAGTTTCCATAGTATACCAGAGCTATAAAACATATCTGCTTTTTACTTACTTAGTAAGCAAGCAGGACAAACGTGACAAGTTTCAAATCCTACAGGCTAAAAAAATATCAATATTTTAATATAGATAGGGCTAATGTGCCAAGAAATGAAATATTTGCTAAGATATTTAAAACAATGCATGTGAAAATCTTAGGAACTACAAAATATTACATAAACAAAGACAAACACAAGAGATGGTAGTCAGGAGGGGTGGATAAAGGAATATAGAAATTATATTAGGAGGAGAAGGAGTAATATTTGCAAGGCATTATTTTCGATATATCCTTTGTGAATTTGGCCTACCAGTTAATTGCATTCATGTTCCATTAATTTTTTAAGAACAAATTTTAAATGCTAAAAAGTTAAACCTATTCAGCTTGTAGTGTCAGGAATTAAACTTGAATTATGCCATTATCTGTTGCATGCAGAGGCACTGGTTTCTCTCCTCTGAGGGAATTTTAAAGAAGTGTTATTTTTACTCTTTATTCAAATTGTCAAATTTATTTTCTCTGACTTTCATCAAATTCTCTTTAGTTCTGTTATAATACTTCTTTCCATTCACGATGAAATATTGTTATTCTAATAACCAACTTTTTTGGCTATTTAAAATAGAAAAATGTTTTGTGAAAGATTTCCTTCCCAAAATTATATCAGAGAACATTTTAGAAACTTGGTCAGTCAAGCTGTTCTGAGAGTGCAAGAACGTCTAGGTATATAATAATTAAGGCAAAAATGTTAGTTTGCCTGTTTTGGCCTGATTCCCCTCTGTTTTGTTACTTTTAGATACCCCAGACAAGATAATATCTCTAATTAAATTTTATACCTAGGTTTCTAGTACTTAATTTTTTTCCCCAAAAACTTCAGGAATGGGCATGTGTGGGTGCACAGCTGCTCATGTATGCATTTAGTGGGAATAGTGAAACTATATTGTGAGTGTTTTAAGTACCTTTTTACTCTGATCACTTGAAATACTGATGATTCTCTAAGCCAATAAAAAAATAATACCAATATTCAGAAAGGAAAATAGAGAAAGTGAAAAATGAGAGAGAAAGAGAAAAGAAAATGAAGAAAGAGAAAGAAAGAGGAGAGAAAGGAAAAGAGGAAAAAGAGGAAGAGAAAAAGAAAAAAGAGAAAGAAAGGGGAGAGAAAAAAGAGAGAAAGAAGGAAAATGAGAGAGAAGGGAAGGAAGGAAGAAAAAAGGTAGGAAGAGAAAGAAACAAAGAAAGATAGAAAAAGAAAAATGGAAAGGAGAAAGAGAAAAGAGAGAAGGAAAGGAGGGAGAAGGAAGGTAGGAAATCATGAAGGAAGAAAGAGAAAGAAAAAAGCATGGAAGGAAATAAGAAAGAAAGGGAAAGAAAGAAGGAGAGGAATGAGGGAGGAAGGAAGGAATGAAGGAAGAGGGAAAAAAGAAAAGAGAAAGGATAGATCAGAGAGAGAGGTACAGGTAAGAAATATGGGAAAAGTTGAGAAGTCATATGAATGTTTTAATTGCCTTAGTCTATAGGAATGAAATCAGATTTTTTTTTTAAAGAACCCAATTTTACTCACTTATGTGCTTTGATCCACTGATTAACATTTGCAACCATCAACTCAGTTTCCTGTTGAAGGTGACTGTCAGATTGCACCACTTCCAGGCTGGGCGTGCAGTTTCCAGCTATGAATGCAGACAGATCAAAGCATATGATGGACTCTCTGCAATACAGTCTATCTGGAATACTAATAATAGCCTGCACTACTTGTAAAGAATCAAGTCATTTTTCTCCACTCCTTCAAATAATCAGGGTTTCCTTGTACATGCTATTAATTGATTCAATATGCAGAAGGAATGTCTGAACTTTTCCCACGCCTTATACTTACTGGTTTTCTATTATAGACATTAGTCTACATGCAGAGGTTGTTTTAATTCAAGTCAGATTTTTTTAAAATAAAAATGAAATAGCTACCTTTCTCTGTTTAGCTTTATATGCTATGCATTTTCTTATGTTTTATAATTGTGTGTATATGTTTCATCACTTACCTTGTTCAATTTTGATGCTGCTTCACTTACTTACAATAGAATTTCATTCCCTACTTTGATACATATTGAGATTTTTACAGTGGATTCTTTATAAAGATTGTTTGGTCCTTTTAGATTTTGGTCTGTCTCAAGATTTTGAAACAGTAGTTCCAAATTCTCACAGATGACTGATAATGATTTTCAGGCTTGTCACTGTGTTGAAGACTGGGGTCCTTTTCTCTGTTTCCTTGTTTGCAATGTCATAATAGTTGTTTGCTCTTATTTCATTCCTAATTTACCCTTTGCATGGTTATAGTTCAGTCTCTTTTCAGGTAATTCTGGAGATTTTTTCACATAAGAAATATTTCTGTTGTCTGATTCTTTTAGGGTTGTGTTGTGTAAAAGATATACTCAAATTTGTAGTATGTTTCTAATATGTTTAGAAGATAAAAAACTTAAAAGGACCAACTCTTCTAATTTCTGGTTAAAGAAACATTTATTAAACATGTAAGATGTACACAAGCTGGGTGATTAAAGATGAAGAGCATATAATGAAAATATATTTTAAAACAGATTCACATAGCTTGCAATCCATTTACAAGATGGAACAAAGGATTACTGAAAACCCTCTGTGTAGTCATCATTTGATATGCACAGGTCAGTAGGATAATATTGTTTAAACTTCCAATATGTCAATGAATGAAAAAAAAGTTTCTGCATTGAGTATTAAGAGTAATTAAGTTTCGTAGAACTAACGAATTTATGTGTCACGAAAAATTCAGTAAGACCATCTTATTTTACCATCACAAAAGACTTTCAGTCATCTGCTACATCTTTTCCATTTCTGCTTTAATGATCTTAGTTGAATAAAAGTAACTCGCAGTTATCTATTTGATCAGTATTTCGCAGGGGCATAGTTATCTCTCTTTTTTTTTTTCTTTATGGTGGTAAATAAACACCAGAAATAACTCAAAAATGTTTCTTGAAATAATATCAATTTGGTCAAAGCTTATTTCATACCAAAATGCAATTCTACCTATGACAGTTTAGAGTAAAAGAGTTAGACTATGCAATTGAAATTATTTTCATTCATTATGTCCCTATTTTCAGAAGGATGCATTACAAATTTGTTGCCTGTATTATTCAATGGTCAGAAGGAAAATTCAATAGTGAGAAGGAAAACAGGGGGCCCAATTTGCATGTTTCTCTCTTGGACATCACAAAAACCACATGAGAAAAACAACAAGCAGTTTTGCTCACTTTGTGGCTAGGGTGTGGGAAAGGAAACCAAGCAAGCTCTGCATAATTAAGCTTGCCCTTGCCCGTGACATAAAGAATAGAGGAAAAGAATTTCTAAATCCTGTGTTTTCTCAAGCTTTTCAAATTTATATATATATATATATATATATATATATATATATATACATACATGTAAATGCAGAACTAGCACATTTTTACTAGTTAAAAATCTGCAGTGTTAAGGAAATGGACATAAAAATGTTAAATAAGCATTTACTCTTTAATTTATAAAGGGTGATTGAAAATGCATGATTGTTCTGAAGCTGACTGTATGGGAAATATATGAGTGTAATATTGGAATGTCTTCAGTATTATCTTTCCATCTGCAGCTATTTAAGAACAATACACATATTCATATGCTTCAAGCAGTGGTATAGGCTTTAAAACACTACTCCTTTTCATAAGAAATACTTTTTTTTTTTCAGACCTGAGAAAACTCTTCCACCCAAAGTAGTACACTTTTTGATCATAATTCAATGCATGACATCATTAATATTTTAAAAGTTGCTAAGGTAATAAATCTTTGATTATTGTACACTAAAGCTTATTATAGTATTAGCATGGCTAATACATAATGGAAGAGATAATATATACCTAATCAAAGTTAAATCAAAATTAATATTATAATACTCTACTGAGACTCATTTGTTATGTATGTTAATATTAAGTAATAGATAATAAAATGGGTGTAGGAAAAAATTTACATGTTGGAAAGATCCTTGAAACATCATGCATTGCTAAGTCATACAAATTTTATTCTTATTTTGTCTCAAAATAATTTAAAGGTATTTAAAGACACTTAAAGTTGTCAGGGTACAAGTACTGATAAAAAAGCATAAATAAAAATTTTATACAAAATGCCATCTTCTATAGCCAGATATTTTCATAAATGTAGGCCTTTAAAATTTAAACTGTGTTCTAAGATATATTAACAAAAAGAATAAGAAAAAAATTGAAATCACTAGCTTTTTGAAACAAGCACTCAAAATTATGTTATGTATTCTCTGAGATAATTACCTTTTGTGATATGTTTAGGAAAAAGATGGTAACAAGTGGAATATTTGCAGAGAAGTGGAGTTTTATAGATATTTGAGGAACTATAATAATATTTACACTTCTATTTATTGTACATTTAGCACATGTCTGTTCTATATGTTTTACAATGTATAAGCCATTTAATTCTCACAGCAACTCTACAAGATAGAACTTAATTATGTTCACCATTTTACAGTCGAGCAAAGATTACAAAGCTACTGCCAGCAATACAGATAGCATTCATTCAAATACAGGTAGTCTAAACATTGAGTTTCTACTCTTAACTACAAAGATACTATCAATAGGGTTGAAGCAATTATTGTCAATTTTTAAGGAGATATCTGGGGTTAGAATCTTTTGTCTGCTCCTTACATAATTGGAATATTGATTCATCAAATGCAGTAATGACACTTTTGTTGAATAAACTGATGTAATAAAAATGTTCTTCAGTTGAACTTAACATTAATTATAATAAACGCACTCATTAAGTTCTAACCATGAAAGAATATGGAAGTCTATTTTAGAAGATAGTGTTGTAGGAGATCCCAGCATCTGTTCTCCAACAAAAGTGGACAATTAAACAGCTATTCATAAAGTAAAACAACTCTGGAAAAGCTCCAGAGCCCTCTTCAGAAGCTTCAGCAACACAGCAGAGCAACAATATTTGATAACACATGCTCAGTCGCTTCAGTTGTGTCTGACTCCGTGCAACCCTCTGGACTGCAGCCTGCCAGGCTTCTCTGTCCATGGGATTCTCCAGGGAAGAATGCTGGAGTGGGTCACCATGCTCTTCTCCAGTATTTGATAATAACTGCACACAACAAATGGAAAAGCAGATTTATTTTGTCTGCATATCTCATCCCCAAACCAACATTGCTCAGCGCCAACAGGGAATTCCTCAGTTAGAGTTACACTCATCAGAAAAGGAAGTCTTGTGGGCCACCAGCTTCCCCACCCTTTAGGGGCATTGCACAGAAGTCCTTCAATTTCCTTTCACCCAGACCAGTAAAGCTAAAATATACAGAGATGCAGCTCAGAGCAAGGAAGAAAAACAGTGCTATCAATAACAGTCATGCAATAGGAGCAGTCGCAGTTCATATTGTCCTGTTCTACAGACAAACCCTGCATCTATGGTAGTACAAGCTGATAGCTGGGACCCATGCAACTCCCTGTGTCCCTGCAGTTGGCCTCGTCAGCCATTGCCGCCTATGCTATCCACCTGCCATTGTTTATGTGTCTACAACAGAGCCCTGCCACTACTCGTGTGTGTGTGCTGTCACTTTAGCCGTGTCCAACTCTATGCAACTCAATGGACTATAGCCTGTCAGACTGTGACCATGAGATTCTCCAAGCATGAACTCATGTACACCCGTGGTGGATTCATGTCAATTTTGGCAAAACCAATACAGTATTGTAAAGTAAAAAAAAGTAAAAAAAAAAAAAAAAAAAAAAAAAAAACTGGAGTGGGTTGTCATGCCCTCCTCAAGGGGATCTCCCAGACCCAGGGATCGAACCCGCATGTCTTATGTCTCTAAAGCCCTCAGCTGAATGTGTGCATGCAACTAGCTCTGGTTACTTCTTCTGCCTTCCCTGGTTCCTAGACCTTTGATGTGGATGCATTGTTAATGATTCCCAGCAGCACTCATAGCCATATTCCCTGGAGTGCTCACAAAAGACTACGGATATCAATGCTACATTCCCAGTGGCTTGAGCTGAAGGGCCAACACGGCCACCAAGATTAAACGCTGTCATACACCTTTGCACCTCACATTCTACATCACTAGATCCAGGGTTACAGAAAAATTCAACAGGCTTTTACCCAGAAGTGAAAGTCTTTCCTTACTGAAGTCATTCCATAAAGTCTGAAAGAGGTGATTGCTTCTTTAAATGTGCATTTATTTAGACACAAAGCTAGGAATCATGAAAAATCAAGGAAACATAATGGAATCAAAAGAATACATATGTAAGAATCCAGTAACTGGCCTCTAAGAAAAAGTGATCCAGGAATTTTTCAACAAAGAATTTAAAATATGTATACCTGAAACTTAACACAATACTATAAACCAAATATATTTTAAAAAAATAATTTAAAATAACTGTTTTAAAGATGTTCAGAGAGCTACCAGCGAATTCAGTTAAGCAATTTAATGATACTAGCAAAAAGTAGCAGAGAAGGTAATGGCACCCCACTCCAGTACTCTTGCCTGCAGCCTACCAGGCTCCTCGGTCCATGGGATCGCGAAGAGTTGGACACAACTGAGCGACTTCACTTTCACTTTTCACTTTCACCCATTGGAGAAGGAAATGGCAACCCACTCTGGTGTTCTTGCCTCGAGAATCCCAGGGACGGGGGAGCCTGGTGGGCTGCTGTCTATGGGGTCACACAGAGCCGGACACGACTGAAGCGACTTAGCGCAAAAAGTAGTATAAGAAGAATGGAGAAATTTCAACAAAATGATAAAGAAAAATTAAAAACAATCAAAACTTGAAGTATGCAATAGCTAAATAGAAGAAATCAATAAAGAGCTTCAATAACAGGTTGTCCAAGCAGAAGTAGTAATAAGTAAGCACAAGGACAAATCAATTGAAATTATTGAATCAGAGAAGCAAAAACTAAAGAGTGAAGAAACCCTATGTGTTCTCTAGTATAAAATCAAAAGTATCAACTTGTGAATGATTTGAATTCCAGAAGGAAGAAAAAGTGACAGAAGGTTTATATAAATAAATAATGACAGAACTCAAATCTGCAGAGAGATTTGGATATTCAAATCAATGAAGCTCATAGGTCACCAAACGTAATGAACTTAAAGAGATCTTTTGCAAGAGATATTTTAATGAAACTGTCAAAAAGCAAAAGCAAAAAGAAAATCTTAAAGGTAGAATGAGGAAAAAGATCTTGTAACTTAAAAAGAAACCACCATAAGGCTATATATTAGCAGACTTCTCAGCAGAAATCTCATAGGACAGGAAAGTGTTGGATCATATTTTTGAAGTACTGGAAGAAAAAAAACTGTCAACCAAGAATACTTTACTCTGCAAAGCTCATCACAAATAAAGAAGAGATAAGGACTTTCCCAAATAAACAAAAACTGAGAAAATTTATTACCAATGTATCTGCCTTCTAAAATGCTAAAGGAATTTATCAGCCCAAATGAAAAGATGCTAGTAGTAATAAGAAACAGATGAAAATATACAACACACTGGAAAAGGAAATATATAGTCAGATTAGAATACTCTAAAACTGTAATGTGGTGGAGTGTTAACCACAAAACTCTCCTATAATTGTTTAATTGTGTGCATGCTCAGTCACCAAGTTGTGTCCGACTCTTTGCAACCTTATGGACTGTAGCATGCCAGGCTCCTCTGTCCACGGGATTTCACAGGCAAGAATACCTGAGTGGGTTTCCATTTCCTCTTGCAGGAGATGTTCCTGACCAGGCATTGAACTTGTGTCTCCTGCATTGTCAAGCAGATTCTTTACCACTGAGCCAACTGGGAAGCCCCAATGGTTTAATTGCATAGTATTATAAACAACTACAGGTATAATAATCTGTGAATAGAGACACATATAAAAAGAGATAAATTGTCACTTCAAAACATTTAAAAATGGGAAAGGGGGCTATTATTTTTGTAAGTAAAGTTAATTTATTACCAGTTTAATATAAACTACTATTTCTATAGGCCTTACCTAGTGGCTCTGTGGTAAAGAATTTGCCTGTCAATGCAGAAGACATTCTGCATTCAATCCTTGGGTTTGAAAGGTCCCCTGGAGTAAAAGATGGCAACCCGCTTCAACATTCTTGCCTGGGAAATCCTATGGACAGAGAAGCCTGCTGGGCTACAGTTCATAGATTCACCAAGAGTCAGACATGACTGAGCAACTGAACACTCACACATATCCATTATATCTATAAGAAATTTTATGTGAGCCTTATGGCAACCATAACCCAAAAAATATACAGTAGATTCTTTCTAAGAAGTAAGTTTATAGTGATCAATACCTACATTAAGAAGGAAGAAAAAACTTCATAGAATATAATGCCACACATTAAGGAACTAAAAATAAGGAGAACAAAGTAAGCCCAAAGCTAGAAGAAGGAAGGAAATAATAAAGATAGGAGCAGAAATAGAGTCTGAATAAACATTAGAAAAGATCGAAGCCAAGGATAGGTACATAAAATTGTAACTTGCTTAATAAATAATGCACTATAACCTATCTTCACTGATCAAGTTCACTTTTATTGTTGCTACAGAAACTTGTCTTTCCTCCAAGTGTCATGCAGCCTAAACCATAAGATTTTGCCCAAACTGTTTTTCAGAAACTTAGAGTCAGATGTGTCTAGTTCAAGCTCAAGCTAGTTAAGACTTATTAGGACCACTGCCCTCCAACTAGGCATGCATGAGTATCCAATCTGTAATCTTTTGATATTAGAGAGTCAAAAACTTCACCCTCAGAACGGCTAATATGTCACCATTTTCTGAACATGCATCCAATGAAGCAGCTTGTCGCTTAGTTGCACTGGAAGAGAACAGTGTTTACCTTACATTTTTTTCTTATCATCAATCACCTATCCCCAAGTTCCCTGTGACTCAGCTTTATCCCATAAATATCTCAAGCCGCTCATTTTAGGGAGGCAGATTTGACATTTTTCCCTCCCATATCCTCACTTGGCTGTCTCATGAAATAAACTTTTTCTTTGATGTAAATCTCAGTGTCTCAGTGTTTGGTTCTTGCATATTGGACAAAAACATCTGGTTCAGTAACAGAATCAACAAAGCTAATAGTGTTTTGAATAGATAAGGGCAGTTGAAAAAACTTCAGCTAGACTAAGAAAATGCTCACCTGGACAAAATCAGAAGTAGAAGACAAGACATTGCTGTGATACCACAGAAATACAAACAACCATAAAACACTGCTATGAACATTATATGCAAACAATTTGACCACCTGGAAGAAATGGATACATCTCTAGAAACATACAGAATAGACTATACCAGAACAAGACTATGCTATGAAGAAATAGAAAATCTGAACAAACCTTTGATTTTTAATGCAATTTCATCAATAATCTGAAATTACCCTACATGGGTGAGTCCAAGATGAGGTGGTTTCACTGGTGACTTCTACCAAACATTTAATAAAGAATTAATAACAATCCTTATCAAGCCCTTCAAAAAAAAAATGAAGAAGGAATACTCTGAACTTGCTTTACAAGGCCAGCTGGAGAAATTCGTGTACTGCATGATATCACTTTTATATGGAATCTTAAAAAGCTGAGATAATGGAAATAGAGAGTAGAACAGTGATTACAAGAGGCCAGAGGTGGAGGAAATGGGAAAATATTGGTAAAGTAGCACAAATTTCCAAACACAATATAAAAATTTGGGGGATCTAATGTACAGAAAGAATGAAGAGATGGAGCCAAAGCAAAACAACACCCAGTAGAGAATGTGACTGGTGATGGAAGAAAGGTCCAATGTGTAAAGAGCAATATTGCATAGGAACCTGGAATGTCAGGTCCATGAATCAAGGCAAATAGGAAGTGGTCAAAAAGCAGATGGCAGGAGTGAATGTTGACATTTTAGCAATCAGCGAACTAAAATAGAATGTAATGGCTGAATTTAACTCAGATGACCATTATATCTACTACTGTGGGCAGGAATCCCTTAGAAGAAATGGAATAGCCATCATAGTCAATAAGAGAGTACAAAATACAGTATTTGGATGCAATCTCAAAAATGACAGAATGATCTCTGTACATTTCCAAGGTGAATCATTCAATATCACAGTAATTCAAGTCTATGCCCTGGCCAGTCATGCTGAAGAAGCTGAAGTTGAACGGTTCTATAAGACCTACAAGACCTTCTAGAACTAACACCCAAAAAAGATGTCATTTTCATTATAGGGCACTGGAATTCAAAAGCAGGAAATCAAGAAATACCTGGAGTAACAGGTAAATTTGGCCTTGGAATACAAATTGAAGCAGGGCAAAGACTAACAGAGTTTTGCCAAGAGAACACACTAGTCATAGCAAACACCCTCTTCCAACAACAGAAGAGAAGACTCTACACAGGGACATCACTAGATGGTCAACACTGAAATCAGATTGATTTTATTCTTTGCAGCCAAAGATGGAGAAGCTCTATACGGTCACTAAAAACAAGACTGGTAGCTGACTGTGGCTCAGATCATGAACTCCTTATTGCCAAATTCAGACTACAATTGAAGAATGCAGGGAAAATCACTAGACCATTCAGGTATGACCTAAATCAAATCCATTATGACTATACAGTGGAAGTGAGAAGTAGATATAAGGGACTAGATCTGATAGATAGAGTGACTGATGAACTATGGATGGAGGTTCAGGACATTGTACAGGAGACAGGGATCAAGGCCATCCCCAAGAAAAAGAAATGCAAAATAGCAAAATGACTGTCTTGAGAGGCTTTACAAATAGCTGTGAAAGAACAGAAGCAAAAAGCAAAGGAGAAAAGGAAAGATTAAGCATCTGAATGCAGAGTTCCAAAGAATAGCAAGGAGAAATAAGAAAGCCTTCCTCAGTAATCAGTGGAAAGAAATAGAGGAAAACAACAGAATGGGAATGACTAGAGATCTCTCAAGAAAATTAGAGATACCAAGGGAACATTTCATGCAAAGATGGGCTCGATAAAGGACAGAAATGATATGGACCTAAAAAAAACAGAAGATATTAGGAAGAGGTGGCGAGAATACATAGAATAACTGTACAAAAAGTACCTTCATGACCCAGATAATCACGATGGTGTGATCACTCACCTAGAGCCAGACATCGTGAAATGTGGAGTCAAGTGGGCCTTAGGAAGCATCACTACAAACAAAGCTAGTGAAGGTGATGGAATTCCAGTTGAGTTATTTCAAATCCTAAAAGATGATGCTTTGAAAGTGCTGCACTCAATATGCCAGCACATTTGGAAAACTCAGCAGTGGCCACAGGACTGGAAAAGGTCAGTTTTCATTCCAATTCCAAAGAAAAGCAATGCCAAAGAATGCTCAAACTATCACACACTTGCACTCATCTCACACAATAGTAAAGTAAGGCTCAAAATTCTCCAAACCAGGCTTCAACAGTATGTGAACCATGAGCTTCCAGATGATCAAGCTGGTTTTAGAAAAGGCAGAGGAACCAGAGATCAAATTGCCAACATCTGCTGGATCATGGAAAAAGCAAGAGAGTTCCAGAAAAACATCTATTTCTTCTTTATTGACTATGCCAAAGCCTTTGACTGTGTGGATCACAATAAACTAGTGGAAAATTCTGAAAGAGATCGGAATACCAGACCATCTGACCTACCTCTTGAGAAACCTGTTTGCAGGCCAGGAAACAACAGTTAGAACGGGACATGGAACAACAGACTGGTTCCATATAGGGAAGGGAGTTTGTCAAGGCTGTATATTGTCACCCTGCTTTCAACAGTATGTGAACCATGAGCTTCCAGATGATCAAGCTGGTTTTAGAAAAGGCAGAGGAACCAGAGATCAAATTGCCAACATCTGCTGGATCATGGAAAAAGCAAGAGAGTTCCAGAAAAACATCTATTTCTTCTTTATTGACTATGCCAAAGCCTTTGACTGTGTGGATCACAATAAACTAGTGGAAAATTCTGAAAGAGATCGGAATACCAGACCATCTGACCTACCTCTTGAGAAACCTGTTTGCAGGCCAGGAAACAACAGTTAGAACGGGACATGGAACAACAGACTGGTTCCATATAGGGAAGGGAGTTTGTCAAGGCTGTATATTGTCACCCTGCTATTTAACTTATATGCAGAGTACATCATGAGAAACACTGGGCTGGAAGAAGCACAAGCTGGAATCAAGATTGCTGAGAGAAATATCAATAACCTCATATATGCAGATGACATCACCCTTATGGCAGAAAGCGAAGAAGAACTAAAAAGCCTCTTGATGAAAGTGAAAGAGGGGCGTGGAAAAGTTGGCCTAAAGTTCAGCATTCAGAAAACGAATATCATGGCATCTGGTCCCATCACTTCATGGAAAATAGATGGGGAAACAGTGGCAGACTTTGTTTTGGGGAGGCACGAAAATCACTGCAGATGGTGATTGCAGCCATGAACTTAGAAGACGCTTACTCCTTGGAAGGAAAGTCATGACCAAACTAGATAGCATATAAAAAGCAGAGACATTGCTTTGCCAACAAAGGTCCATCTAGTCAGGGCTATGGCTTTTCCAGTAGTCATGTATGGATGTGAGAGTTGGACTATAGANTAATTTTCTTGAAGAGGTCTCTAGTCTTTCCCCTTCTGTTCTTTTCCTCTATTTCTTTGCATTGATCACTGAAGAAGGCTTTCTTATCTCTTCTTGCTATTCTTTGGAACTCTGCATTCAGATGCTTATATCTTTCCTTTTTCCTTTGCTTTTCGCCTCCCTTTTTTCACAGCTATTTGTAAGGCCTCCCCAGACAGCCATTTTGCTTTTTTGCATTTCTTTGCCATGGGGATGGTCTTGATCCCTGTCTCCTGTATAATGTCACGAACCTCATTCCATAGTTCATCAGGCACTCTATCTATCAGATCTAGACCCTTAAATCTATTTCTCACTTCCACTGTATATTCAGGAACTTTAAATGTGACTTTCATAAGATCTTTTCAAGATCTTTCTTCTTTGTAATAGAGATTTCTTTTCTAAGATTGCACTTGCTATTTTTCTTAAGTTCTTGTATATTGTGGCTTCATTTTCATTCAGCTCATAAGTATTTTCCAATTTCTTATGCAATTATCTTTGTCTATTCATCATTTATGAGTGTGATGTTTAAATTTCATATTTTTTAATTCTCCATATTTCCATCTGTTATTGATTTCTTATTTCATTCCACTGTGGTTGGAGAACATACTTCATGTAATTTCAGTCCTTTCAACTTTGTGTGGCTTATTTTATGGCCTAACATATGTGCTGGGAATGTTCCATGTGCGATTAAGTAGAACATGCCCTCTGTTTTGGTTGAGTGGAGTGTTCTACAGATGTCTGTTAGTTTCAGTTGGTTTAAAGTGCTGTTTATGTCATCTATTTTCTTGGTGATCATCTGCCTACTTGTCCACTATTGAAAGTGGGGTATCTAAGTCTTCAAGCTTTATTGTTGAATTGTCTTTTTCTGCCTTCAATCCTGTTGTTTTTTACTTCATGTACTTTGGTCTAGTTGCTTTTATAAAAAGGGTTGATTCCTGAGGATTTCCCTAGTGTTCCAGTGGTTAAGAGTCCACCTTGTAATACAGGAGACATGGGTTTGATACCTGGTCGATGAACTAAGATCCCACATGCCACGGAGCACCTAAGCTCATGTACCCCAACTAGAGAGCCCGTGTGCCACAGCTAAGATGTGATGCAGCCAGATAAATATTTCTTTAAAATTTAAAAAAGGGTTGATTTTTGGAGCCCTTAGTCCACCATTCTAGTCGTGCTTCCACCTATGATGTCTTATTTGGAGCTTAGAGAATAGGTGAGATTTTCCCCTGGGTATCAACATTGTTCTATAAGTGGCCTCTAGGGTGCAGTATAAGGTTCATATATTTAATGTACAATGAGTATATTCATTTTCTCCAGCCAGAATGATCCAGTGACTTCATCACTTGGCACTGTATGGGAGGGCTAAGACAAAGTTGTGGATAAAAACTATCACATCGACCTCTGACCCCCTCTTCAGTTTTCTCTTGTGAAAATCGTACACACCATGTCTCCAGTACACTTGCATTGGATTTCACCCAGATATTTGCGTGTGTGTGTGCTCAGTCACACAGCCGTGTCCAGCTGTTTGTGACATCATGGACTACAGCCCACCAGGCTCCCCTGCCCATGGGATTTCCCAGGCTAGAATACTGGAGTGGGCTGCCATTTCTTCCTCCAGGGCATCTTCCGACCCAGGGATGGAGCCCCCTGGGAAGCCATACCCAGACATATATTTCATCCAAAAATCATAATCATCAAACTATACAGCTGTCGGGATTTTATCTCCACGCGGAATTTGTGCAGAATCTCTGTACTCTACAACTTAGTTTGTCTCCCTATTAAGTTCTCACAATTCTCAGTACAAGGCTTTATGTGTCGTATTTAGTTTCTTTAACTGCTCATCTCTCCATGATCCCTCTCTCACAATGTTGCTTTTTTATTGTAAAAGAACTCAAAAGTGGGACTTCCCTGGTGGTCCAGCGGTTAAGACTCTGCCTAACAATGCAAAGGGTGCCGGCTTGATCCCTAGTTGGGGAGCTAAGATGCCACACGCCCACCACACAAAGCCATCAAAAAAATAAATAAAAGTATTCTGATTATTCTTCATTTAAAAAAAAACTCAAAAGTGACATGATAATCAGAATATCATCATTCTCTTGAACGTGGGACTTCACCTAGTAGTTTATCCACTTTTGTGCCAAATCGCTTCAGTCGTGTCCAGCTCTTTGTGCCCCATGGACTGTAGCCCGCCAGGCTCTTCTGTCTATGGGCTCTCCAGGCAAGAGTACTGGAGTGGGGTGCCATTTCCTCCTCCAGGGGATCTTCCCGACCCAGGGATTGAACCCGTATCTCTTACATCCCCTGCATTGGCAGGTGGGTTCTTTTCCACTAGCGTCACCTGGGAAGCCCTATCCACCTTTAGGTTCTGTCTTAAGAACTTGCTCTAAGACGTTCTTTTCCTATGAAGTTTTTCCAATTATAAATATTCAAAATTTATTTTGTGGTTGGAAGTCTATGCCAAATGTAAGTTTTGATGGCAAGAAAAGAACCTAAAGTGCAAAGCAATGATAGAAATAATTAAGTGAAATCATAGATTGGGTGGCTTATTGCTATTACAGATATTTGAAACGCAACATGTTCTTCTGGGAAAGGTTCCAAGGATTGTGGTATCTTTGCCTAATACAGCGCAGTGCAAGTATTCTGCACATCATAATGTAGACACACAACCTCAGATTATCTCATTACACTTACATTTGCTGTTCAGTAGCCTATATCCACGGTTTACTCAAAATATATTCTTTTTATTAAAATGGAACTGTCTATAGTTCATATCTAGACAGAGACTTGTGTTCATGAACCATTTTTTGAGCCTTTTGCTCTCAAATTACTTTAAGCCTGGATGGGCCACATGTGTGGACTGAATTGTGCCCTCAAGTCCCAAATTCACATGTCCTGTTGAAGCCCTAAGTCCCAATGTGACTATACTTGGAGATAGGGCTTATACTGAAGTGAAAGTGAAGTTACTCAGTCGTGTCTGACTCTTTGAGACCCCATGGACTGTAGCCTACCAGGGTCCTTCACCCATGGAATTTTCCAGGCAAGAGTACTGGAGTGGGTTGCCATTTCATTCTCCAGGGGATCTTTCTGACCCAGGGATTGAACCTGGGTCTCCTGCATTGCAGAGAACCAGAGATCAAATTGCCAACATCTGCTGGATCATCGAAAAAGCCAGAGAGTTCCAGAAAAACATCGATTTCTGCTTTATTGACTATGCCAAAGCCTTCGACTGTGTGGATCACAATAAACTATGGAAAATTCTGAAAGAGATGGGAATACCAGACCACCTGACCTGCCTCTTGAGAAACCTATATGCAGGTCAGGAAGCAACAGTTAGAACTGGACATGGAACAACAGACTGGTTCCAAATAGGAAAAGGAGTACGTCAAGGCTGTATATTGTCACCCTGCTTATTTAACTTATATGCAGAGTACATCATGAGAAATGCTGGACTGGAAGAAACACAAGCTGGAATCAAGATTGCTGGGAGAAATATCAATAATCTCAGATATGCAGATGACACCACCCTTATGNAAGCAACAGTTAGAACTGGACATGGAACAACAGACTGGTTCCAAATAGGAAAAGGAGTACGTCAAGGCTGTATATTGTCACCCTGCTTATTTAACTTATATGCAGAGTACATCATGAGAAATGCTGGGCTGGAGGAAGCACAAGCTGGAATCAAGATTGCCATGAGAAATATCAATAATCTCAGATATGCAGATGACACCACCCTTATTGCAGAAGGTGAAGAGGAACTAAAAAGCCTCTTGATGAAAGCAAAAGAGGAGAGTGAAAAAGTTGGCTTAAAGCTCAACATTCAGAAAATGAAGATCACAGCATCTGGTCCCATCACTTCATGGCAAACAGATGGGGAAACAGTGGAACAGTGTTAGACTTTATTTTTTTGGGCTCCAAAATCACTGCAGATGGTGACTGCAGCCATGAAATTAAAAGACACTTACTCCTTGGAAGGAAAGTTATAACCAACCTAGACAGCATATTAAAAAGCAGAGACATTACTTCGCCAACAAAGGTCCGTCTAGTCAAGGCTATGGTTTTTCCTGTGGTCATGTATAATTGTGAGAGTTGGACTATAAAGAAAGCTGAGTGCCAAAGAATTGATGCTTTTGAACTGAGGTATTGGAGAAGACTCTTGAGAGTCCCTTGGACTGCAAGGAGGTCCAACCAGTCCATCCTAAAGGAGATCAGTCCTGAGTGTTCATTGGAAGGACTGATGTTGAAGCTGAAACTCCGATACTTTGGCCACCTGATGCAAAGAGTTGACTCATTTGAAAAGACCTTGATGCTGGGAAAGATTGAGGGCAGGAGAAGAAGGGGACGACAGAGGGTGAAATAGTTGGGTGGCATCACTGACTCGATGGACGTGGGTTTGGGTGGACTCTGGGAGTTGGTGATGGACAGGGAGGCCTGGTGTGCTGAGATTCACTGGGTCACAAAGAGTCGGACACGACTGAGCGACTGAACTGAACTGCACGACTGAGCGACTGAACTGAACTGAACTCCTGCACTGCAGGCAGACACTTTACCATCTGAGCCACCTGGGAAGCCCTATACAGAAGTTAAGGTTAAATGAGATAAGGGTGGGGCCTTGATCTGATAAGATTAGTGTCCTTTAAGGCAAGGATTCCCAACCACCAGACCACGGGCCCGGTCACACAGAAGGAGCCCAGGTGAGGAAACGAGCAAACTTTATCTGTATTTACAGCCCCTCCTCACTGCTCACATTACTGTCTGAGCTCTGCCTCCTGTTAAGTCAGGGCAGCATTAGAGTCTCATAGGAGCGAAATTCTACTGGGAACTGAGCGTGCCAGGGATCTAGGTTGAGCGCTCCTCGCAAGAATCTGACGCCTAATGATTTCAAGTGGAGTTGAGGAGGCGACGTTAGGCTGGGGAGCAGCAGCCACTGTCTCCACGTCAGCCCCAGACGGGACCATCTAGCTGCAGGAAAACAAGCTCACTGATTCTGCATTATGGTGAGTTTGTCATCACTTCCTTATGCATCACAATGTAATAATAATAAAGGGCACAATAAATGTAATGCACTCGAATCATCCCCTATGTCCATGGAAAAACTGTCTTCCAGAGAACTGGTCTCTGGTGCCAAAAAAAATTGGGGACCACTGCTTTAAGAGACGCCAGAGAGCAATCTCTCTCTTCCTTTCTCTCGCTCTCTCCTTGCATACCACACACCAAGGAAATGCCGTGTGAGGACTTCGTGAGAAGGCTGCCACCTATAACAGCAGCCTGCAAGAGAACTGACCCCGCTAGAGCTTAATCTGGGACTCCAAACCTCTGGAATATGAGAAAACAGATGTCTGTCATTTAAGTCACTCAGCTTGCTTTCTTATGGCAGCCTGAGCAGGCGGGAGCTTCCCGAGTGGTGCTATTATTTAAGAATCCACCGCCAACGCAGGAGGCAGCAGAGACGTGGGCTCGATCCCTGGGTGGGAAGATCCCCTGGAGAAGGAAGTGGCAGCCCACTCCAGTATTCTTGCCTGGGAAATCCCATGGACAGAGAAGCCCGGCAGGCTACAGTCCATGGGGTCGCACAGAGTCAGACACGACTGAACCACTGAACTACATACGACAAAGACCCTATCTCCAGTGTGGCCGCGTTCTGAGCAATGGGGGCTAGGACTTTACCATTTGAACTCAGGGAGCTGGGTGAGGGGCACCATTGGCCTGTAATGAACAGCTGCCATATGTACAATACATGTAAGTTTAAGACACTGCCCACTAGAAAGGTGATTCCTTTTATGCCATTTCTTCATCCCCCCGGCAGTGGACTCCCAGGTTTTGAAAGATTTCACCTGCCAAGTTACATTTATCAACTTACAAATTCATTTGTAAAAGTCAAAGACAATATATCAACTCTGATCAGCAGGCAACATCTAGAATCACTGTATTAGTTGGTAAAATCTCAAGAGGAAAATTTGACATCTTCCTGTGAAGGCATTGGGGGGCAGATTGTGACGACTGATAAACTTTTGAACTTCAGAACAGCTGTGAAGCGCATCCTCTTAGGTACACAGACACACTGAGTGTGTCTCTCTCATAGCACTTACATAAATGTATTGATGTTTCTGTGGTTATCTGACTGTATCTCCCTCCTTCTTCTGAATGCCCTGTAAATAGGGACCATGTCTCATTCATCTTCACATCTCTAGCTACGCCCCTGACTGTGTGAAACTGTGCCAAACACATTACCACACCTTTAAGACCTTTAGAGAGCAGAATAGCACAGAGTCGGAAACCAACGTTCCAGGATTTTATTTGTGCATGGGAAGATCACCCGTTCATGCTCATACAAGCACAAACTCGCACTTTAAATGCCAGACCATGCAGAGGAAGATGACCAAAACAGTGTGATGTGCTATTGTGGGCCTTCCCCGGTGGTCCAGTGGTTAAGGCTCCGGGCTTCCACTGCAGGGGCCACAGGTTCAATCCTTGGTCAGGGAACTAAGATCCCACATGCCAAGCAGCAAGGCCAAAAAAATTAAAACAAGAAAAAAGATAGTTCTGCGGGATCCTGAAGAGAGGTCCAGCAAAAGCTAGTGCTCTCAGGGAAAACTTACTAGAGATGATGAGATGAGGCTAGAAAGAATAAAGCAGAATTTGGATGAGCAGGGAAGGCAAAAGATGGGAAACATGGGCTGAAGGATATTTCATGGTTTTCAGTATTTAAATGTTTAAAAATACAACATTGTTCTCTGTATATTTTTATATCTTTAAATATTGATTCACTTGAAAATATAAGAATAAAAGAAAACCAAACAAAAACATAATGGGGGATACATTCTGCCTCCTGGGGCCAGCTGAATAATGACCACCCCATTTAACTTATATGCACAGCACATCATGAGAAACGCTGGGCTGGATGAAGCACAAGCTGGAATCAAGATTGCCGGGAGAAATATCAATAACCTCAGATATGCAAATGACACCACCCTTATGGCAGAAGGTGAATAAGAACTAAAGAGAATCTTGATAAAAGTGAAAGAGGAGAGTGAAAAAGTTGCCTTACAACTCAACATGCAGAAAATTAAGATCATGGCATCCAGTCCCATCACTTCATGGGAAATAGATGGGGAAACAGTGGAAACAGTGACAGACTTCATTCTGGGGGGCTCCAAAATCACTGCAGATGGTGATTGCAGCCATGAAATTAAAAGATGCTTGCTCCTTGGAAGGAAAGTTATGACCAACCTAGATAGCATATTCAAAAGCAGAGACATTACTTTGTGGATCAAGGTCTATCTAGTCAAAGCTTTGGTTTTTCCAGTGATCATGTATGGGTGTGAGAGTGGACTATAAAGAAAGCCGAGCGCCGAAGAATTGATGCTTTTGAACTGTGGTGTTGGAGAAGACTCTTGAGAGTCCCTTGGACTGCAAGGAGATCCAACCAGTCCATCCTAAAGGAGATCAGTCCTGGGTCTTCATTGGAAGGACTGATGTTGAAGCTGAAACTCCAATACTTTGGCCACCTGATGCAAAGAACTGCTGCTGCTGCTGCTGCTAAGTCACTTCAGTCGTATCCAACTCTGTGCAACCCCATAGATGGCAGCCTACCAGGCTTCCCCGTCCCTGGGATTCTCCAGGCAAGAACACTGGAGTGGGTTGCCATTTCCTTCTCCAATGCATGAAAGTGAAAAGTGAAAGTGAAGTTGCTCAGTCGTGTCCAACACTAGCGACTTCATGGACTGCAGCCTACTAGGCTCCTCCATCCATGGGATTTTCCAGGCAAAAGTACTGGAGTGAGGTGCCATTGCCTTCTCTGATGCAAAGAACTGACTCATTTGAAAAGACCCTGATGCTGGGAAAAATTGAAGGCAGGAGGAGAAGAGAATGACAGAGGATGAGGTGGTTGCATGGTATCACCAACACACTGGACATGAGTTTGAGTAAACTCCGGAGTTGGTGATGGACAGGGAGGCTGGGCGTGCTACGGTCCATGGGGTCACAAAGAGTCGGACATGACTGAGAGACTGAACTGAACTGAAAGATACTAAGTCTTATCCTCCAGAATTTTTAAGTGCTACTCTTTCTAGAAACCTGATAGCTCAGTTGGGCCAGAATACTAGAGTGGGTAGCCTTTCCCTTTTCCAGGGGATCTTCCCAACCCAGGGACTGAACCCAGGTCTCCTGTACTGAGGCAGATTCTTTACCGTCTGAGCCACCAGGAACACCCCTGCCCCTCAGAACAGCTCATTCCTGTAGGAACCAGGAGGACTCCATCCTCCAGGGCCCTCACCTCTTCACCTGGATGGGGGTGAATTCACAGGGCAAAAGTTTCTTCTCCAAAGCCAGCTTATCTGGCTTTTGTCACTAACAACACTTCTTTCAATGAATTGTTTTCTTAAATTTATTTTTTATGTCGACTAGCTTTCTCTAATCAAGGAGACTTTATCCAGTGACTGTATTAGCTTCCTGAGACTGATGTAACAAATTATCACAAGAAGGGAGACTTACAACGAGAGAAATTTATTCTCTTGCAGTTGTGGAGGTCAGAAATCTGGACTGCAGCAAGGTCACGTTCCCTCCAAAGCCTCTAGGGGAGATCCTTCCTGCCTCTCCCAGCGCCTGGTGGCTCGGGGTGTTCCTCAGCCTGTAACTGTGTCACTCGATCCCCTTCCTCCATGTTCTCTTCCCTCTCTACTAAGACACCTGTCATGGCCTTTACAGCCCACCCTGAAAGTGCAGGAGTGTATCTCAAAGTCTTTAATTCATCTGTAAAGATCCTTTTTCCAAATAAGATCACATTCACAGGTTTCAGGCATTCGAACATGGACTTACCTTTTGGGGACCCTGCTCAGCCTACTATAACCCCGAAAGAGATATATTAGAGTCAATCTGTCACCAAAATCATCCTGGGCAAGNATCGCTGACTCAATAGACATGAGTTTGGGAAATTCTGGGAGTTGGTGATGGACAGGGGGCCTGGCCTGCTGCAGTCCTTGGGGTCACAAAGAGTCGGAAATGACTGAGCGACTGAACTGAACTGAATGTACAAAATTGTGATTATAGTCAATAATACTGTTTTATATAATTGAAATTTGCTGAGACTTAATTTTAAATGTTCTCACTAAACCTGGAAATGATAACTATGTGATGTAACGGAGGTGTTAGTTACAAGCTATTGTGTAATCAGTTTACTGATTAACTGTATTAAATCAACATGTTGCATAGTTTAAGCTTATGCAATGTCTTATATCAGTGACACCTCAATAAAGTTATAAAGAAACTATTTTCAGAAATTTATAGTATTTGGTAGCATTGGCAAAAAATTTTATCATTTTGCTTTGTTTCATCCATTAATAAAAATCATCCTGCATGATAAAAAATTTTGCTTGCAAATTGTTTCCTCTTGTATCAAACCAAATTGATTACCATGTACCTCTATGTGGGAGTACTTTTGAGGGATACTCTTAGATTAAATAGTGTCAAAGCATACAAACTTTGCTTTTCCAAATAAAAACTTTTTCTACTGTTGTGCTAGTTAGAAATCTATAGACTTGCTCCTCTGATTTAGTGATGTACCTAAAAGTTTCCCAGTGATAAACTCCAGGGGTAAGCTAAGATCTTACCCCTTCAGGTCATAAAGAAGTTGGATTAGTTATACCTCTTACCATTCCCTTATCACCTACTACTAATCATATATTACTATTTCCTGCTAGTAAATATTTACTGTTAAATGTCAATTTTCTCCATCTATTAAAGTATGTAAAGGAGAAGATTAGATTTTTTTTGCCATAGTATACTCAGAACCAAGCACATGTGAGTCACCAGTAGTTGTTTAATGGATGAGTGAATGAATGAATGAGTTAAATATAAATCAGTGTATAGATATCTAAAAAGAGAGTATACTTTTTCTGTTTTGATCATGAATGTAAAACTACAGTCTTTTGCTTACATTTCTTTCATTTGAGATTATAAGCATAAAGCAAAATTCATAACTTGAGGGAAAATTGGTTTCAAAATTATTAGTAAGAATCAAACCTGCTCATTCAGATACTACCTGGAATAAAACTGTCACAGCTCAGTGGAAGCCATGCATAAAATCACAGTGGGAGAATTAAAGCGATAATAATAAAACAAATAATAACTACCACTAATTGAATATGATTTAATCCAATAACTGATATTGGGTATAGATTAAAATCAAATGAATTTTCTCAACTGGGGTTTATTTGCTTCTCTATTCATTGAAGGAAGTATTGGCAATATCAGGAGACCTTTTTGATTACTACAAGTTGTTTGGTTGCTCGTGGGGCTGCTGAGTAGGGCCAAGCATGCCAAGCATCTTACAATGCACAGGATAATTTCCTCTATGCCTCTGGTCCCTATCAACAAAGAATTATCTAGTCCCAAATATCAATTGTGCTGAGGTTGATAAATCCTGATGTAATATGTAACAATCAATTACTCATTCAAAGCCTCCATTTGAATATTATTCTTCAAGTAAACAAATTAGATTCTAGGCTTTCCACAGGTTTTTATATTTACTCAAATTTGGTTCTTCAAAAGTAATAACTGTCTCAGGTGAAATTTTACAAACTTTATTTCCTCCAGAGTATTTCTTCTGGAATTCTGGTTTTTATCATTAGAAGATTGAATTGGAAATTTGATCTTGAAGACTTAGCTTATGTTAAAATTCTATTCACTTGTATTTTGACTGGAAAACATATAATAAGATAAACAAATGGTATTTATTTGCCTAATACATTCGTGCTTAACATGCGTATTAATTTTTTGTAGGAATGACAAATGAACGCAAATATTTGGAGATTTAACATGTGTGTACATGTGTGTTTATTTGCTCAGTCAAGTCCAACTCTTTGTGACCCCAAAGGCTGTAGCTGACCAGACCCGTCTGTCCTTAGGATTTTCCCAGCAACAATACTGGAATGGGTTGCCGTTTCCTCTCCAGGGAAATTTCCCTACACAGGGGTCTAACCCACATCTCCTGCATCAACAGGCAGAGTCTTTACCACTGAGTCACCTGGGAATCCCTTAGCATATGTAAGTAATATTTTATTTATTTCAGAAGACTTCTGTATTTGTTTTTTTTAATTTATGTTATAATAAATTATGACAAATTTAGCCTTAACACGTGTTTATTATCTCATCATTTCTACAGGTTAGAAATGAAGGTGGACTCCACTGAGTCCTCTCCCTAGGGTCTCAGAGGCAGAATTCAAGGTATAGGCAAGACCAAGATCCTCACACAATGCTCTGGGCGAGAATTCATTTCCACATTTGTTCACATTAGGCATACCTATATTAACTAGAAATCTCCCTGTTTTATATGTTAAATAAATTTAATTCTACCTCCAAGTTATTTTGCCACACAAAGGAACATATTCACAAGTTCCGGCCATGAGGGTGTAAATTTTTTTTTTGGCAGGATGAGGATGGGGGGTGGCATTCTGCCTGCCACAAATCCTATTTTATATTTTTAAAATGTTTTAGAAATAATGACAACAATCTTTGATATTTAATTAATATTCATATGTCCTAGATATTTTAGTCACTTTCATACATAATGTATTTCACTCATCACTGAAGTGAATTATTTTAATGTTTCTAATACAAGCATCATTTGGGTGGATCTTATTAATAAAACAGTAGTTAAAATAGCAATTGCATTGACACATTAAAAATATCCAAAGGAATATTTGATTATTTTTACCTAAACTACCTTGTTTTCCCCCCAAGTAATTCATTGCTGCTACTACTGCTGCTGCTACTGCTGCTAAAGTCACTTCAGTCGTGTCCGACTCTATGTGACCCCATACACGGCAGCCACCAGGCTCCCCCGTCCCTGGGATTCTCCAGGCAAGAACACTGGAGTGGGTTGCCATTTCCTTCTCCAATTCATTGCTACCTGGGAAATTCAATGAGAGACCAAAAACAATTTGGATCCAATTCTCAAAGAACTTTAGTAAGAGTTTTCTTCTCAACCAAGAATAGACTTATGAGGTTCAAATTAAGGGCACCTTCCAAAGTCATGAAGCAAAATTGAGGTTCAGAATATCAGGATTGAAGCAAGAAAGACCAAAAAACATAGGAAAGAGATAACAGAAGTGTGTAATCAAGACATAATGTCAAATATACAGATAGAGAGTAATAAAACACAACACAAGGGAATGTGTTCAAAAATTATCATTGTTAATTTCTTCATGACTGCTAATTAAATTTTTCTTGCTCTTTTAAGCCAACTGGCTCATAGAAAATCTATTTTTAATTTATATCCTGGAAAATTTCATAAATAGATAATTATTTTAAAAGCAAGCATTCACAGAAGTTAAAAAGAAAAATCATAAAAATAGACTAAATAAAAAACTTTTAATGGCTCAGATGGTAAAGAATCCACCTGCAATGTGGGAGACCTGAGTTTAATCCCTGGGTTGGGAAGATCCCCTGGAGGAGGTCATGGCAACCCACTCCAGTATTCTTGCATTGAGAATCCCTATGGACAGAGGAGCCTGGCAGGCTACAATCCATGGGGTTGGACATGACTGAGTGACTAAGCACACAAAGTAGCTTTAAGTTTTAAAATAGATCATTAAAAATCTATAAAATGTTATCTTTAATTTTTAAAAAGAACAAAGTAAATGCCATTACCATAGAACTATGTTTTTAAAATGCCTATCTATTTGTTTTAGTCTATACTATTACACTGCTAAGAGGAAAGATTGTTAGAAATGCTTGTCAATCAGATCAAATGAAAATCTGACAAACTGCAGGAAACATTTGGAGCAACGTTAAGTGGGTTTACAATGATAGCCCTCTTCACTGAAGTCCTTTGAGAACAGAGTGTCTATATGCCAGAGATGCCATAAGGACTGGAGTTAAAGAAGTGAGAAAAGCATCTGTAAGGAATGCAAACCTATCTTTATTATGGCTTTACAAAGTATATAAGAAGTAATTATTGTTGTTCAGTCACTAAGTCATGTCTGACTCTTGTGACTCCATGAACTGCAGCACATCCTGCTTCCCTGTCCTTCTCTATCTCCTGTAGTTTGCTCAAACTCATGTCCATTGAGTCAATGATGTCATCCAACCATCTCATCTTTTGTTGCCCCCTTCTCCTCTTGCCCTCAATCTTTCCCAGCATCAGGGTTTTTTCCAGTGAGTCAGCTCTTCACATCAGATGGCCAAAATATTAGAACTTCAGCTTTAGCAACAGTCCTTCCAATGAATATTCAGGGTTGATTTCCTTTAGGATTGATATAGGTTACTTTTTTTTTTTTTTTTTTGCTTTTCGTTAGATCAAAGAAAAGGATATCTGGAACAGTATATACAATATTTGAAGGAAGTTCCTTTCAGAAATTAAAAGACATTTTTAACTGAATATCAAAATAGCATTAGAAAACAAAACTGTAATCAAAGAAAAACTAAAACAGGAAGAAAATGAAAAGATTCTGCTTAGCATTTTATCAAATGTTCATTTGATTAAAAGACAACATGCAAAAAACTCAAGAAGAAACAGTAAATTGCAAAACCACATCAGAGGAGGTAAAAACAGGTGAGTTGCAACTGTTCACTTTACTAGCTAAAAAGACAGTACACATCCAATGCCCAGGAGATCGAGTTTTGCAACTTCTTCAGTTGACAATATTGTTTTTATGATACCATGATACCCACTTGTATTGAATCCATATATATATAATTCTTAAATCTATCAATCAAATTTAAAAGTCTGGCCAAAACTCCCATGGGCTCAACGTTAAATTTCCCCACATTTGTCAAACCTGCTTATATTGAATTTCCACTTACATCAACCTATTAGTTCCCCAGCAATGCTGTGTTTTTATAGGGCTTTGTACCACTTCCTGGTGCTGCAGAGAAGAGGCAGAACAAGAGATTGACAGTACCAATGTACTTTTCTACAAATATTGAATTGCTTTGTTTTATCAAAATTTCTGTCTGATCTCTGAAAATTAGATATACAGTAAACTCGCTTCACTTTCTACAGAGTTAGAACAAGTTGACTGAAATTGTTAAGATACTAAATGTTGATGAAATGTTTACCTGCTTCTTTCTGTCTTGTCCTAATTTTGAAGGTTATTATCTTAAAAAATCCCTACAAATATTTCAGGACACTTTTCCTATTGTAGAAAAAGACAGTGGATACATGTATTTCCCTTTTAGATTATAAAATGTGTTTTGTTTTTAATTTATGGAGCATAAATTGCATAGCATCTGTCTTGGGGCTATGTTTGGCACTTAAGACTTTAGAGTGGCTGTAAAAGACAGGATCTTGTAAAAGTGTGAATATTTATATCAAAATATTATTTTTGTTGTTTAACCATTCTAGGTTAGGCACACAAATGTTACTTTATTACACTTAAGAAAAATTCTTATTGTTGCATTTTGCCTGCAATTAGAAAATCTTTTTTTTAAAGTTTCTTAAGAGATACTTTGTAATTTTCATATTCAGGGGAAACATTTGAAACTAGATTGATTTCTTTGATCACAATGTGCATTTTAATTTGCATAAACCCTGCCATTGAAAATATGTTTTAGGGGTAAATAACCCACTCCAGTGTTCTTGCCTGGAGAATCCCAGGGACGGGGGAGCCTGGTAGGTTGCCATCTATGGGGTCGCACACAGTTGGACACGACTGAAGTGACTTAGTAGCAGCAGCAGCAGCAGCATGCTGAAGAATAATGTATTATATAAGAGTTATCTACTTCTTTTAAATAAATATGTTTAGGAAATGAACACCCAAGTTTATTCCAAATGGTAAATATCTGACAAAAGATGAAGAATAAAATAATTTAAGGACAGAAAAAAGTGCCTGCTCATAGAATGTTTTATGAGGTGTTAGTGCTTCATGGGAGGAGGGCATGGCAACCCACTCCAGTAGTCTTGCCTAGAGAATTTCCATGGACAGAGGAGCCTTGCCAGCTAGTTCATGAGGTGACAAAGGGTGACTGAGTGACTAAGCATAGCACAGTGTTTCCTTGGGAGAAGACTTTTGAATTGTTTACATACTAAAATAGTATGTGCATTATAAAAATAAAAATTTGAGCAATATCCTTAACAATTGACATTAATGACTCCACTGAACATAATTTATTATTAATGAAATTATTTTCATGATTATCATTTTGTTTATCAAGATATGTTCATGGTAAGTTCTTTTTATTTCATCATTTAGTGGGAAATGTTTGTTACCATGATTGACTTCTCAAATTTTCTGATACAAATTGTACTCTTAGTAAAGATCTTCAAAATTTTTTAACTCAGCTTAGAAAATGTTAATTAATAGTATGACAAATCTCATCAATGGATAAATATGATGATTTTTGCATTCATTGTTTAAATGACTGCTCCTAAGTTTATTGATTCATAATCATTTACCAAACATTTGTGAAGTACCAACTATGTCTGCAGTGGATCTAAGTGCAGTAAAGGGAAAATAAGAATAAATAAGGTACAATACTGTACTTGTAGCATTTTATAGCATACAAGAGTGATTGACATATAAATTATATTTTGATTCAAGATATCAAAAGAAATGTATGAATTACCATGTAAGCAATGAAAAAAGATAGCCATTTTATGATTAAAGGAACAATGTTCTCTTACAGAAATCAGAGCCAACCTCACTTCTATCCCATGGTTAACTTTTATTTTTTTTAATTTATTTTTTTATTGAAGGTTAATTGCTTTACACACTTTTGTTTTTTGTCAAATCTCAACATTAATCAGCCATAGGTATACATATATCCACTCCCTTTTGAACCTCCCTGCCATCTCGCTCCCCACTCCACCCATCTAGGTTGATACAGAGCCCCTGTTTGAGTTTCCTGAGTCACACAACAAATTCCCATTGGCTATCTATTTTATATATGGTAATGTAAGTTTCCATGTTACTCTTTCCATGCATCTCACCGTCTCCTCCCCTCTCCCCATGTCCATAAGTCTATTTTCTATGTCTGTTTCTCCATCGCTGCCCTGTAAATAAATTCTTCTTTACCATTTTACTAGATTCCATACATATGTGTTAGAATATGATATTATCTTTCTCTTTCTGTACTTACTTCACTCAGTATAATAGGTTCTAGATTCATCCACCTCATTAGAATTGACTCAAATGCATTCTTTTTTATGGCTGAGTAATAGTCCATTTTGCATATGTACCACAACTTCTTTATCCATTCATCTATTGATGGACTTCTAGGTTGCTTCCATGTTCTAGCTATTGTAAACAGTGCTGCAATGAACAATTGGATACAGATATCTTTTTCAATTTTGGTTTCCTCAGGGAGAAGGCAATGGCAACCCACTCCAGTACTCTTGCCTGGAAAATCCCATGGATGGAGGAGCCTGGTAGGCTGCAATCCATGGGGTCACGAAGAGTCAGACACGACAGAGCGACTTCACTTTCACTTTTCACTTTCATGCATTGGAGAAAGAAATGGCAACCCACTCCAGTGTTCTTGCCTTGAGAATCCCAGGGACGGGGAAGCCTGGTGGGCTGCCGTCTATGGGGTCACACAGAGTTGGACACAACTGAAACGATTTAGCAGCAGTAGCAGGGTATATGCCTAGGAGTGGCATTGCTGATATAGTGGTTTTATCCCTACATTTTTAAAGAATTTCCATACTGTCTTCCGTAGTGGCTGTATCAATTTACATTTCCACCAACAGTGCAAGAGTGTTCCCTTTTCTCCACACCCTCTCTAGCAAGTATTGTTTGTAGCCTTTTTGATGATGACCATTCTGACTGGTGAGAGGTGATGTCTCATTGTATTTCTGATTTGCATTTCTCTAATAATGAGCGATGTTGGGCATCTTTTCATGTGTTAGCCATCTGAATATCTTCTTTGGAGAAATGTCTGTTTAGGTTTTTTTTCCCCACTTTTTGATTGGGTTGTTTGTTTTTCTGGAATTGAGCTGTATGTGCTGCTTGTATATTTTGGAAATTAATCCTTTGTCAGTTGTTTCATTTGCTATTATTTTCTCCTATTCTGAGGTTTGTCTTTTCATTTTGCTTATAGTTTCCTTTGCTGTGCAAAAGCTCTTAAGTTTAACCATGTCTACTTGTTTATTTTTGTTTTTATTTCTGTTACTTTAGGAGGTGGGTCATAAAGGATATTGCTTTGATTTATGTCATCTAGTGTTCTGCTTGTGTTTTCCTCTCAGAGTTTTATACTCTCTGGTCTTACATTTACATCTTTAATCCATTTTGAGTTTATCTTTGTGTATGGTGTTAGGAGGCCCCCTGGTGGCTCAGAGGTTAAAGCGTCTGCCTCCAATGTGGGAGACCCGGGTTCGATCCCTGGGTTGGGAAGATCCTCTGGAGAAGGAAATGGCAACCCACTCCAGTATTCTTGCCTGGAGAATCCCATGGACAGAGAAGCCTAAGGTTACAGTCCACGGGGTCGCAAAGAATCGGACATGACTGAGCGACTTCACCTCACCTCACCTCATGGTGTTAGGAAGTGTTCTAATTTCATTCTTTTACATGTAGATACCTAGTTTTCCCAGCACCATTTATTGAGGAGGCTGTTTTTGTCCCATTGTATAATCTTGCCTCCTTTGTCAAAAATAAGGTACCTATAGAAGTATGGATTTATTTCTGGGCTTTCTATCTTTTTCCACTGGTCTATATTTCTGGTTTTGTGCCAGTACCATACTGTCTTGATGACTGTAGCTTTGTAGTATAGTCTGAAGTCAGGAAGGTTGACTCCTCCAGCTCCATATTTCTTTCTCAAGACTGCTTTGGCTATTCACAGTCTTTTGTGTTTTCATACAAATTGTGAATTTTTTGGTCTAGTTCTGTCAAGAATGCCATTGGTAATGTAACAGGGATCACATTGAATCTGTAGATTGTATTTGGTATTATATCATTTTCACAATAATGATTCTTCAGGAACATGGAATATTTTCCCATCTGTATATGTCATCTTTGATTTCTTTCATCAGTGTCTTATAATTTTCTGTGTAGAGTTCTTTCTTCTCCTTAGGTAAGTTTATTCCAAAATATTCAATTCTTTTGATTGCAGGGGTCAATGGGATTGATTCCTTAATTTCTCTTTCTGATTTTTCATTGCTAGTATTAGAAATGCAAATGGTTTCTGTGTATTGATTTTGTATCCTGCAACTTTTCTAAATCTACTGATTAGCTTTAGTAATTTTCTGATACCATTTTAGTGAGTGAATATAATGAAGTCGCTCAGTTGTGTATGACTCTTTGAGACCCTGTGGACTGTAGAGGACCCAGGCTCCTCTGTCCATGGGATTTTCCAGGCAATAGTCCTGGAGTGGATTGCCATTTCCTTCTCCAGGGGATCTTCCCAATACAGGGATCAAACCTGGGTCTCCCATATTGTAGACAGATGCTTTATTGTCTGCGCCACCAGGGAAGTCTGATACTATCTTTAGGGTAATCTATATACAGTATCATGTCATCTGCAAACAGTGAGAGCTTTACTTCTTCTTTTACAATCTGAATTCTTTTTTTTTTTTTTCTTTTTCTTCTCTGATTGCTGTAGCTTGGACTTTCAGAACTACATTGAATAATAATGGTGAAAGTGGACACCCTTGTCTTGTTCCTGATCTTAGAGGGGAATGCTTTCAGTTTTTCAACATTGAAATAATGTTTGCTGTAGGCTTATCATACATGGCCTTTACTATGTTGAGGTAGGTTCCTTCTATGCCCATTTTTTTGAGAGTTTTAATCATAAATAGGTGCTGAATTTCATCAAAGACTTTTCCTGCATCTACTAAGATGATCATACGGTCTTTATCTTTCAATTTATTAATATGGTGTATCACATTGATTGATTTGCTTATATTGAAGAATCCTTGCATTCCTGGAATAAACCCAAATTGATCATGGTATGTGAGCTCTTTGGTGTGTTGCTGAATTCTTTTGCTAAAATTTTGTTGAGGATTTTTTTTTTTAATCTATGTTAATCTGTGATATTGGCCTATAGTTTTCTTTTTTTGTGTTGTCTTTGTCTGGTTTTGGCATCATGGTGATAGTGGCCTCATAGAATGAGTTTGGAAGTGTTCTTTCCTCTGTAATTTTTTGGAAGAGTTTTAGAAGGATAAACATTAGCTCTTCTCTAAATGTTTGTAGAATTCTCCCAGGTTGTCATCTGGTCCTGGGCTTTATTTTGGGGGAGTTTTTTTTTTTTTTTAATCACAGCTTCAATTTCAGTGCTTGTAATTGGGTTGTTCATAATTTCTATTTCTTCCTGGTTCTGTCTTGGAATATTGAACTTTTCTAAGAATCTGTCCATTTCTTCCAGGTTATCCATTTTGTTACCATATAGTTGTTCATAATAGTCTCTTATAATCCTTTTTATTTCTGCATTGTCTGTTGTAACCTCTCCTTTTCATTTCTAAATTTGTTGATTTGATTCTTCTCTCTTTTTTCTTGATGAGTCTGGCTAAAGCTTTGTCAAGTTTGTTTATCTTCTCAAAGAGCCAGCTTTGAGTTTAATTTATCTTTACTATTGCTTCTTTCATTTCTCTTTCATTTATTTCTGCTTGGATCTTTATGATTTCTTTCCTTCTACCAATTTTAGGTTTTTTATTCTTCTTTTTCCAGTTGATTTATTTGAAAAGTTAGGTTTTCTATTTGATGTTTTTCTTGTTTCTTGGGGTAGAATTGTATGGCTGTAAATGCCCCTCTTAGAACTGCTTTCACTGCATTCTACAGGTTTTGAGTTGTCATGTTTTCATTGTCATTTGTTTCTAGAATATTTTTGATTTCCCATTGATTTCTTCAGTAACCTGTTGGTTATATAGAAACATGTTATTTAATCTTCATGTGTTTCTATTTTTTACTGTTTTCTTCTTGTAATTGAGATGTAGTCTGATAGCATTGTGGTTGGAGAAGATGCTTGATACAATTTCAATTTTTTAAAAATTTACTCAGGTTTGATTTGTGACCCAAGTTATGGTCTATCTAGGAAAATGTTCTTTGTGCACTTGAGAAGAAGGTGTATTCTTCTGCATCTGGGTGGAATGTCCTAAAGATATCAATGATCTATCTCATCTAATGTATCATTTAAGACGTGTTTCCTTTTTAATTTTCTGTTTTGATTATCTGTCCATCGATGTGAGTGGGGTGTTAAAGTCTCCTACTCTTATGTATTACTTTCAATTTCTCCTTTTATGTCTGTTAGTGTTTGTCTTATGTATTGGGGTGTTCCTATGTTGGGTGCATAGATATTTACAATTGTCATGTCTTCCTCTTGGGCTTGATCCCTTGATCATTATGTAGTGTCCTCCCTTATCTCTTGCAATCTTTATTTTAAAGTCTATTTTGTATGATATGAGGATTGCTACTCCAGCTTTGTTTTGCTTCCCATTTGTATGGAATATGTTTTTCTATTCTCTCATTTTCAGTCTATATATGTCTTGAAATCTGAGTGGGTTTCTTGTAGACAGCATATATATGGGTCTTGTTTTTGTATCCATTCAGCCAGTCTGTATCTTTTGGTTGGAGCATTTAATCCATTTACATTGAAAGTAATTATTGATATATATGTTCTTATTGCCAATTTTTCAATTGTTTGGGATTGATTTTGTAGATATTTTTTTCTTCTTTTGTATTTCTTTTTTAAAAATTCATTTTATTGAAGGATAGTTGATTGACAATATTGTGTTAATTTCTACTGTAAAGTGACTTAGTTATACATATATATATATACATTGTTTTTCATATTCTTTTTCATTATGGTTTATCACAAGATATTGAATATAATTCTCTGTGCTATACAGTAGGCCTTGTTTATCTATTATGTGTGTGTGTGTGTGTGTATATATATATATATATAATTTTACTTTACAATATTGTATTGGTTTTGCCACACATCAACATGAATCTGCCACAGGTGCACACGTGTTCAAGTCTCTTTAACATTTGTTGTAAACTGGTTTGGTGGGACTAAATTCTCTTAATTTTTGCTTGTCTGAAAAGTTTTTTATTTCTCCACCAATTCTGAGTGAAATTCTTGCTGGGTAGATTAATCTTGGTTGTAGATTTTTCCCTTTCAGTAATTTAATTATATTCTGCCATTCCCTTCTGGCCTTCAGAGTTTCTGCTTAAGATCAGCTGTTAAGTGTATGGGGTTTCCCTTGTATATTACTTGTTGCTTCTTCTTTCCTACTTTAATATTCTTTCATTGTGCTTAGTCTTTGTTAGTTTGAGTAATATTTGTCTGGGCATTTTTCTTCTTGGGTTTATCCTGTATGGGACTCTGTGCCTCTTGTGCTTGATTGACTGTTTCCTTTTCCATGTTGGAGAAATTTTCAACTATAAAATCTTCAAAAATTTTCTCATACCCTTTTTTTCTTCTTCTTCTTCTTCTTCTTCTGTTAGTTAGTTAGTTCAGTCGCTCAGTCATGTCTGATTCTTTGCAATCCCATGAATTGCAGCACGCCAGGCCTCCCTGTCCATCACCAACTCCCGGAGTTCACCCAAACTCATGTCCATCGAGTCAGTGATGCCATCCAGCCATCTCATCCTCTGTTGTCCGCTTATCCTCCTGCCCCCAATTCCTCCCAGCATCAGGGTCTTTTCCAATGAGTCAACTCTTCGCATGAGGTGGCCAAAGCATTGGAGTTTCAGCTTTAGCATCCAATAAACATCCAGGACTGATCTCCTCTAGAATGGACTGGTTGGATCTCCTTGCAGTCCAAGGGACTCTCAAGAGTCTTCTCCAACACCACAGTTCAAAAGCATCAATTCTTCAGCACTCAGCTTTCTTCACAGTCCAATTCTCACATCCATACATGACCACTGGAAAAACCATAGCCTTGACTAGATGGACCTTTGTTGGCAAAGTAATGAGACCCCTATAATTCCAATGTTTGATATTGTCCCAGATGTGTCTTAGACTATCCTCAGCTCTTTTCATCCTTTTTACTTCATTCTGCTCTTCAGAATTTATTTCTACCATTTTATCTTCCAGCTAACTGATGCATTCTTCTGCTTCAGATATTCTGCTATTGCATCCTCATAGAGTATTTTTAATTTCAGTAATTGCTTTGTCTCTGTATATTTATTACTTAATTCTTCTAGGTCTTTGTTAATTGATTCTTGCATTTTCTCCATTTTGTTTTCAAGGTTTTTTATTATCTTTACTATCATTATTCTGAATTCTTTTTCATGTAGTTTGCCTATTTCCTCTTATTTATTTGAACTTCTATATTTCTAGCTTGTTCCTTCATTTGTGTATTTCTATGCCTTTTCATTATTTCTTTTTTTTAACTTATTGTGTTTGAGGTCTCCTGTTACCATGCTTAAAGGTTGAATTCCTTCTTCCTTTTGGTTTCTGCCCTCCTAAGGTTGGTCCAGTGATTTGTGTAAGCTTTGTATAGGGTGATATTTGTTCTGAGTTTTGGTTTGTTTGTTTGTTTTTCCTCTAATGGGTAAGGCTGAGTGAGGTGGTAATCCTTTCTGCTGATGATTGGGTTTGTATTTTTGTTTTGTTTGTTGTTTAGAATGAGGCATACTGTAGGGGTGCTCCTGGTGGTTGGGTGATGCTGGGTCTTGTATTCAAGTGGTTTCCTTTGTGTGAGTGCTCACTATTTGGTATTCCCTAGGGCTATTTCTCTAGTAGTCTAAGGTCTTGCGGTCAGTTCTCCCATTCCCAAGGCTCAGGGCTTGATCTTGATTTGAGCTGGAAGATGGGAGATCTGTTTTTTGGCAGATCCAGACTCCTCATGACTTGAAAACAATTCAATATACTTAGAAATGATTTGAATCTGAGTACTACTGATGTGCCATTCTTTCAGGTGTGTCTGCGCCTTCAAAGAATCTGGGAAGCTTCTTACAGTGATCACTGGAAAGTTCTAACACAAACTCACTCTTCCATTTGTCTCTCTTCTTGGAAAGCACACTCTGCCTAGCGAGAGCTCCTTTGAATCTGCTCCAGCAGCTTCATGCTGGTGTCTATGAAGCCATTCTTGCAGTACTTGGCCTGGGGAATACCTTTCCTCTTGCACTCGTCCATGAAGTCCACTCTTCCTTTATCCTAAAACGGGACAGAGAGGTTGCGGTCACCTGCCTGGAGAAGCTGGGCAGGCCACCTGGGCACATCCCGTGGTTTACTCTTACATAATTTATTCCATTAATTTATTCATTTAAGAAACAATTTGGATAACTTTTATGTGCAGGACACATATATAAAAGCATACTACAATGAGTATATAAGTTCAAGAATATAGACAACTGATGAATTCTGCCTGATACACTAAAAAGGAAACTCAGAGAGGAAGCAGAGGTGCCTTTTGGACAGTCTCTGGAAGAAAAAGTAATTTTCATATTAGAGGAAAGGATGAGAAAGTGTCCTAGGCAAATGGGGAAAACAATGTGTAAAGAAACCATGTGAAAGATCAAGTGTTTAAGAAAATTTTTATATTTTTCACAATGACATTATTTTTGAGGAAGACTTACCTAAGCAAAGTATATAATCCCCTGGTTACTGTCCAAGGTATAAATCCAAAATAAAATATATACCAGTAATTCATTATAAGCATAGTGACTTATTTGTCATGAAGCATACATTTAAATATAACATAAATGGATGGTATTTTTTAACTTTTTAATTGAAGTATAACTTATACACACCATGCTAATATTGTGTTCAGTTTCATGATTCCTTTTACCTATATAGTCACTCATATTGCCACCGACTAGATTATGGATGCAAATTTTCAGCATTTCTTTCCCTCTTACTCCTTTTCCTGTTCACTACCTACCTACCAAGTGTAATCATTAGTCTGACTTCTATCATCCTAAATTAACTTATGCTGTTTATGAAGTCCATTTAAATATAATCATACACCATGTATATTGTGTCTGGCTTCTTTCATCTAAATTATATTTTGAGATCCTTCTTTGTTGTCACATGTATCAGCATTTGTTTTGTTTGGGGTTTTTTTTTTTTCATTATTTGAGTTACATTTCACAATAATATGTTTATTCTGTTTCATGCTGTTGCACATTTAGGTTGCTTCTAGTTTGAGGCTATTAAGAATTAAATTGCTATGAATATCTTTATAATGAATGTTGGCATACATTTCTGTTGGGCATACATTTCTAATGGGTGTGTGTACATGCTGCTTCAGTCATGTCTGACTCTTTGTGACCCAGTGGACTGTAGCCTGCCAGTCTCCTCTGTCCATGGGATTTTTCAGGCAAGAACACTGGAGTGGGTTGTCATGCCCTCTCCAGGGGATCTTCCAGATCCAAGGATCAAACTGGTATCTCTTATGTCTCCTGCACTGGCAGGCAGACTCTTTACCAATAGCACTACTTGGGAAGATGTTCTAATGGGTATATAACCTAAGTGAAATCTTGGAACATGTTTAGCTCCATGAGATGTTAGCTAGTATTATTTTTGAACTTAAAATTTGCTTTTATATTTTCACACTGTAGAGTGTTACAGAAAAACTAATGCTACTGATGTTGTATTAGTTTCCTAGGGCTCCCATAACAAAATACCTGATTGAGGTGGGTAAAGTGAAATAAATTTTCTCACTGTTTTAGACACTAGAGGTCCAAGATCAAAGCGTTGGTAGGTTGGGTTTCTTTCCAAGCCTCTCTTTATGGCTTGCAGATGGCACCGTTCTGCTGTCTTCACATGGCCTTTTCCTTATCTGCATATAGGTGATGTCTCTCTAATCATCACTTATTATATGGAGATCAGTCATATTGAAATGGGACCCACCCTAATGGCCTCACTGTAACTAATTACTTCTTTAAAGGCTCTGTTTACAAATACAGACACATTCTAAAGTATTAGGGGTTAAGGTTTCAGCATATGAATATTGAGAAGGAGACACAATTTGGTTCATAACAATAATTTAGTCAAACGCTCTGATTGCCACATATATTTTAACCTCTAAAAAAATCCCTTAAAAAAAATCCCTTGACTTGAGAAAGAATAACTCCATGAATATTAACATTTAGAACTAAACAGATGTGATATTTTTAAAAGTATTTTCAGAGAATAACTTAAAACAGTTGGTATTTGCTGTAATATTTAACTCAGATTCTGTGCACCAATGGGCTTACCAGGTGGCTGGCTCAGTGTTAGAAAATTCACCTCCAAGGCAAAAACACACAGAAGATGTGGATTTCATCTCTGGGTCAGGAATACTGCCTGACTATTTAGGAAATGGCAATCCACTCCAGTGTTCTTGCCTACAAAATCTCAAGGACAAAGGAGCCTGGCAGGCTACAGTTCACGAGTTATGAAGAGTCAGATGCTACTGAGCACATACACTATATACCAATAAAACAACTAGAATTTATTAAGATATATTCATCTATTTAGAAAATTGCTTTCAATTATAAAGAACTTTTACTTGTAGTCACATGATTATATACATGTCACTAGGCCAGAGTATAAGCATTGTTTTCTTTCTTAAAAATCGAATCAAAAAGAAATGTTTTCTGGTGTCGTACTTGCTTAGAAAAAATTACACAGAAGAAAAGTAATGGAGAGCTTAAATAACCTTGTATGCGTTTACATACATTATTTTTAATCCTTCTCTACAGTCAGTGACTGAGATATTATATCATCTCAAATTTACAGATGTGAGAATTGGAGACCAGATATGCCAAGTGTTCCAAGTTGGGTGGCAACGTCTTTGCCTTTAAGTTAAGGAATCTTTTTATAATATTTAAATTTTAATTAAAATACATGTTTTCAAAAATAATGCCTCCATGCCTCCAGTTCATAGCCAGTAGACCATATACTTATTCATTCATCATCACTCTCTATCCAAGCACAAAATAGGTATTCATTTACTTGTGCCTGAGACTGTGCTTGTGAAGATAGAGAAGTGAATAAGATAGAAAAGATCCCTGTCTTTATAGAACTTACAATCTAGCATCAAGTTACATAATTTTAGAGAATCAAGTAACATATTTAGTAAGCATATACTGCAAGCAATTCACTGTATTATCTTCCTATAATTAAATCATATCAAGTCTCCAATTTATTGGTGGAATCATTTTCTCTGAGGATTTGTTCAGATTCTGGAGAATGCTTGGTGCACCAGCCTAGACATGACAATCAATGTCATCAGTCTGGTGGTCGAGGTGATGAGGAGAGGGTTTTCATAAAGTATCCACTCATGCCTGCCGCATCCTCAGTAATTTTCCTCCCAGCTCTATTTGTGTATTTCTACCATATTTTATTCTTCCCTGTTTCAAGTTACAACAGCTCTCAAAGGAACATCTATGCTGCTGTTACCTATCTGCAGATTCTAGGACTGTAATGAAGATCTGGAGCTGTTTTAGGGTCAAATGTCTAGAAACAGCGTTAAGATTTTTTTCCTGCTTTCTCAGCATCATGTAAGGGTAAGGGAATTTAGGATTTGGCCAATTTCTTTTTATTTATTTATTTATTTTCATTACAGTATAGCTGATTTACAATGTTGTGTTGCTTTTCGGTATACAACAAAGTGAATCAGTTATACCTATACATATATCCACTCTTTTTTTAAGATTCCTTTTCCTTACAGGGCATTACAGAGTATCGAGTAGGATTCCTTATGTTAAATGGTAGGTTCTTATTAGTTATCTATTTTATATGTAGTGGCATGTATATATCAATCTCAAGTTCCCATTTTATCCCTTCTTCCCACCCTGATGCCCTGGTAACCATGTGTTTCTTTTCTACATCTGTGACTCTACTTCTGTTTTGTAAATAAGTATATCTGTACCCTTGTCTTTCTGTGTCTGACTTACTTCACTTAGCATGACAATCCTTAGGTCTATCCATATTGCTGCAAATGGCATCATTTTGGTCTTTGTATGGTTGAATAATATTCCATTGTGTGTATATATATATGAATTTGTATATATGTGTGTATATATATATATATAGTTGAATAACATTCCGGGGTGTGTGTGTGTGTGTATACCTCTTCATGTACTACTTCATGGCAAATACAAGAGGAAAAGGTGGAAGTAGTGACAGATTTCCTCTTCTTAAGCTCTAAAATTACTGAAGATGGTAACTGCAGCCATGAAATCAGAAGACAATTGCTTCTCGGCATGAAAGCTATGACAAACCTAGACAGTATGTTGAAAAGCAGACATTACTCTGCCAAACAGGGTCAATATAGTCATGGCTATGGTCCCCTCAGTGGTCACGTACCGTTGTGAGAACCGGACTGTAAAGACTCTGGCTGCTGCTGCTGCTGCTAGGTCGCTTCAGTCGTGTCCGACTCTGTGCGACCCCACAGAGGGCAGCCCATTGGGCTCCGCCATCCCTGGGATTTCCAGCCAAGAACACTGGAGTGGGTTGCCATTTCCTTCTCCAATGCATGAAAGTGAAAAGTGAAAGAGAAGTCGCTCAGTCGTGTCCAACTCTTAGCGACCCCATGGACTGCAGCCTACCAGGCTCCTCCGTCCATGGGAGTTTCCAGGCAAGAGTGCTGGAGTGGGATGCCATTGCCTTCTCCAAAACCGCAGAATGCCAAAATATTGATGCCTTCAAACTGTGGTGCTTGAGAAGACTCCTGAGTGTCCCTTGGACTGCAAGGAGCTCAAAACAGTCAATCTTAAAGGAAATCACCCTAAATATTCATTGGAAGGACTGATGGTGAAGCTGACGCTCCAGTAGTTTGGTCATGTGATGTGAGAAGCTGATCCATCAGAAAAGATTGAGGGCAGAAGGAAAAGAGGGTGTCAGAAGATAAGATAGTTGGATGACATCACTGATGCAATGGACATGAACTTGGGCAAACCTTCAGGAGATGGTTAGGGAGAACTGGCACGCTGCAGTCCGTGGGATTGCAGAGTTGGTGATGGCTGGGTGACTGAACAATAACAGTGTATGTACCACACCTTATTTGCCCATTCCTCTGTTGATGTACATTTAAGTTGCTTGCATGTCATGGATATTGTACATAGTGTTGCAATGAACACTTGTGTGCATGAATCTTTTCAAATTATAGCTTTCTCCAGGTACCTGCTTAAGAGTGAGAGTGCTGGGTCATATGGTAGTTCTAGTTTTAGTTTCATAAGGAACCCAAACTGTTGTCTATAGTGGCTGTACCAATTTACATTTCCACAAACTGTGTAAGAAGGTTCCCTTTCTCTCCACACACTCTTCAGTATTTATTATTTGTAATTTTTTTTTAACTGATGGCCATTCAGATTGGTGTGAGGTATATTTCACAGTAGTTTTATGTTTCTCTAATAGTTTGTGATGTTGAGCATCTTTTCATGTGCTTTTTAGCCATCTGTATGTCTTCTTTGGAGAAATGTCTTGTTAGATATTCTGCCCATTTTTGATTCATTATTTATTTATTTTATTGAGTCTACATGAGATGTTTGTGCATTTTGGAAATTAATCCCTTGTATATTGTTTCATTTATGAATATTTTCTCCCATTCTGAGGGTTGTCTTTTTCTTTTGTTGATGGTTTCCTTTGCTGTGCAAAAACTTTTAAATTTAATTAGCCCATTTGTTTGTCCTTGTTTTTATTTTCGTTACTCTGCCTACCCTGACTCTGGGGCTGAAACCTCTCTGATTCCTCTTCTCCCTTTCTCTGGTTGGGAAGAGTTTTATATAGCCATGGGCAAGTGAAGGGGATTCAGTGACTATTCCTTTAACTTAATATATACTTTATGGGTGGAAAAACTCTCTTTTCCAATATATTAAAATACTACACCACTGTAAAACTAATCCCAAAACTTTAAGAAACATGTGTTGTAGAACAGATTGACCAGGGCTGGAAGGTTCAGAGAGTGTCCAGGAAGATCCAGAGAAGCTGAACTTAGGACAGAGATCTAAAGGGTAAGCAAGGATTGATTGGATAGAAGGGCTGTATGTGTATAGGTTTGTCCATAGGAGGAAGGAAGTTGGTGACTTTGAGAGGACAGTGTTTCTGGGGGGCAAAAGCAGTGGAAAAAGTTGTTAATGATGAAGTTGTTGAGGAAGACAAGGGTGACATTGTATAGGACCCTAATAGACATGTTATGACCAAACAGACATATTTGGTCTTTGCCCTAAAAGCAAATGAAAATTGTTAATGATTTTAACTGGGAAAAGAATCTAACCACATGTGATTTTCTAAATGATCCTTAAAAGAGAGTGAGTTAAAGGGAGTGTAAAGAAGATACTGTAAGACCAGAGACTAGTTTTAAAATTAGTTCCTTTCCAACAACAACAAAAACAGTACTAATTATACTGTAGATAGATGAGAGCTGGGTGCTTCTCAGGTGCCAAACACTAGGTACATTTATGTGTTATCCCACTGAATCTTCACAAAATGATAAGCCTCACTTTAAAGGTGAGAAAGATGAGTGAGATTAAAGATTCAAATCTAGGCAATCTACATCCAGATCTCATATGCTCTCAGGGTCATTGTTTTTTTTTTTTTTTTTTCTTTTTCAACTCAAAGAAAACTCATTCCAAAAGATAACTTTGTTTCCTCATGCCCTTGTAATTAATAGCAGGGATGTGCAAAATGGTTATAAAGAATTAAAAATAGATGCTATAGAAAACAGTTTTTTATTCATGTAACTTTTAAAACATCTAGAATATAAACCTAATTAGATCTAATAGAAGATTAACTCATAACTTGGCAAGCTTTACTTTCTTCTGCCTTATCAATTTAAAAAGAGAACACTTTATATCAATATTAGTAATGATCTATGTTTGTAATAGAGAATATTTTCTCATATTTATTTCAAACTACTAAATTGAATGATTTTACATATTAATTTATCAATTTCATTATTATTTATGTTTAGATAATCCTACTAGATACAATATTAAAAGATAATCATATTCCATGTTGTGTTGAACATTTACCTCTCTGAAAATGAAAACATTTACTTTGTACAAAATCATTTTATATCACTATCTGTTCATTGTTTCCAATCCATTCATTATAGGTTATAGGTATAGTTTCCTTCCAAGTTAAAACAGAATGTTAGAGGAAATCTAACATTTTGTGAGCAAAATGATTCTTCTTCATAAATTCCTTATATCATAAAATATCTAAAAGTACCAGAATATACCACTTTACCATTTTAACTACAATCTGCAAACACAGGATGTGAAATCTCAGAGGTGTTCTTATTTAATATCAACAATTGAAAAGTGAACCACATCTGCTGTTTGTGAATTTTCTGCCCGTGATGTCTATTTCGATTTTTAAACTGAGTTGTGTCAAGGCTGGGATTTTTCTTTCAAGGTGTAGACTCTTTCCTCCCTTTTCATTTTGGGCTGTGTGATGCTATGAATTTATATTTGACTACTAGAAACTAGTGGAAGGAAAATGCTGATATCTACATTGAGAGAAGTTAATAATAGAGTTTAGCAAAATTCTTTATAAGAGCCAAGTATTTTCCAATTTATTTAATAGTTCTAGCAGCAATCCAACTCTATAGCATGATGACTCAATTTCTGGAAGTGTTCCTAATACAATTTTCACACACACAAAACCATCAGATCTTCTCTTTAAAAAGATATAAAAATATGTAGAAAAAATAGGATAACACAATTAAGAAAAACATTTTGTTATAGTTGTATCTGATTATTTTATATGTTTATAGTACATCAACTACAGCTAATATTATATTTATCCATGTTCCCCTTCTCCTACCCTAGAAGCAATAGTTATGATTAAATTTGAGGCTATTCATTTTTTTATATTTAGTACAAACTTTATCACAGCAGAGGTCTATGTATGTACAATATTTATGATTTTTAACTGAAATAGAATTTTTTCATAACTATAAAGTATAAAGTGTTCTGCATTTTGTTTTGTTTACTCAGTATTAGGTTTGTGAGCCCAATCAAAGTTGGACTCGTGTATATAAAAATAGTTCTGGTGTATCTATTTTTGACAGCTATGTAATATTTCATTCCTCAGTCAGTCTTCCATTTCTCTTCTGATAGATACTGATTTGAAATATTACAATAAAATAGTTATATGTCTTTAGCGCATGTATAATAAATATTCTTTATAACATTTTCCCACTATACACCATAAATGTGAATTTTATATCATAAGGCATATACATTTTCAAAAACTATACATAATAATACAACATTCTACAGGGTAGTTGTGGTGATTCTGCCAGCTCTCCTTTTTATGTGTCAATATCTTGTTGTTTTTTTCTTGATATTGCATTTTCCAGTTTTTTCTATTAAGCTTTTTTATATAGATGAGTCTGAAAAATATAAAAATAATAAAGACTATAATTAACTTAGTAATAAGAAATTAGATATTTATCTTTATCTAGACATACTGGGTATACTCATCCAGGGTAACTGTTTTAATACAATCTAATGTGCTTTGAATTTGGACTTCCCTGGTGGCTCAGAGGTAAAGGAATCTGCTTGCCAATGGGAGACCCAGGTTCAGTCCCTGGGTCGGGAAGACACCCTGGAGAAAAAGATGGCTGCCTACTCTGGTATTCTTGCCCAGGAAATCCCATGGACAGAGGTGTCTGGCAGGCTACAGTCCACAGGGTCTCAAAGAGACACTACGTAGCAGCTAAAGAACAACAACAACATGCTAATGACTCCTAAATTTATATCTCAACTCTAGGCTTCCAAATGAACTCCAGACTTATAGAAATAATAAACTATTGTACTATCAACCTGAACGTCTACTAGCATCTTGGACTTTATTATCCAAATATAAGACTTTTTCTCCCCAAACTCACTCCTTTCAACAGTCTTCTTCATCACAGTCAGTGAGAACCCCAAGCTTCCAACCTTGACCTTTGCTGTTATTAACTCTTCTTATTTTCTTGTATCCCACATGAAATTGATCGTCAAGCCCTGCTGTCTCTATTTTCAAAATACCACAGATTTAATATTCAACCATATTTTATTATCTTCACAATCACCACTGTTACAATCCACTGTTAAGGAAAACATCTCTCCCCTGATTGTTGCAATGGATTTCTAAATTATCTTGTTGCCTCTATCTTTGCCAACTTATAGTCTATTCTCAAAATTGTTGTGAACATAATTCACATTATGTTACTCATGCTCTCAGGATCCTCCAACTACCCTAATTAAAATCTAGTCTTTGCATGGCATTCAAGATACTATTTGATCATGACTCTATTACTTTTCAGACTTCTGCTACATATTTCTCTGCCTCTCTACAGCCATATTGCCATCTTCTCTATTTGTAAAATACAAGAAACTTCCCCTATGTGTACCTTGAGCTAGTACACTTCTTCCAGACATATACAATGTCTACTTCCAAGTTCAACTTAGGTCTTATTTCAAAAGCTACTTCAGAGATGATTTTCAGCCTTTCTATCAAAAATTTCATTAACCTTTCTATGCAACACACTCAGAATATTATATTTCCCATTTCTGCAATATCTTTTTCTCCTTAACACTAATCAATAATAATATGCAATATAACCAATGTGTTGCAGTTCATTGGTTTCAAAGAGTCAGACATGACTTAGTGATTGAACAACAGCAACAACATATGTGACTGATTTCTCAGCTCTTAGCACAGCACCAATTACATGAAAGATACATTCAGTATTTCTTAATTTGATGAAAAAATATATCTAGTGAATTAGTTTTAACATAAGAAAGAGGAGAATGAAAAAGTTGGCTTAAAACTCAACATTCAGAAAATGAAGATCATGGCATCTGGTCCCATCATTACATGGGAAATAGATGGGGAAACAGTGGAAACAGTGTCAGACTTTTTTTTTTTTTTTTCCAGCCTCCAAAATCACTGCAGGTGGTGACTACAGCCATGAAATTAAAAGACACTTACTCCTTGGAAGAAAAGTTTGACCAACCTAGATAGCATATTAAAAAGCAGAGACATTACTTTGCCAACAAAGGTCCATCTAGTCAAGGCTATGGTTTTTCCTGTGGTCATGTATGGATGTGAGAGTTGGACTGTGAAGAAAGCTGAGCACTGAAGAATTGACGTTTTTGAACTGTGGTGTTGAAGAAGAGTCTTGAGAGTCCCTTGGACTGCAAGGAGATCCAACCAGTTCATTCTAAAGGAGATCAGTCCTGAGTGTTCTTTGGAAGGAATGATGCTGAAGCTGAAACTCCAGTACTTTGGCCACCTCATGCAAAGAGTTGACTCATTGGAAAAGACTCTGATGCTGGGAGGGACTGGGGGAAGGAGGAGAAGGGGACGACAGAGGATGAGATGGCTGGATGGCATCATTGACTCGATGGATGTGAGTTTGAGTGAACTCTGGGTGATGGTAATGGACAGGGAGGCCTGGCATGTGATTCATGGGGTCGCAAAGAGTCGGACACGACTGAGCGACTGAACTGAACTGATGCACTATATCACATTGTTTAAATATATAAATTAAAAATTATTTGCCAAGTATAAATGTTGAAATACTTTGAAAATGAGTTTCTGAAGAGATAGCTTTACAGTATCTCTAAACGTGATTTTTAACACAGTTGCTATTTAAAAGGTATCAGGTTGCTTTTTTGGTTACTTTTTTATCAATTTATATAGCTACTAAAAAAAAGATGCAGCCATCTTCCTTTTTGGATATAGTGAAACAAATTTTGTGTGTTAAAATAAATATTTAAGTATAGAACCATTCATATCTTTTCAAAAGGCTGTTAGACAATATCCAACTCCATCAACTGTGTCTGTGACACATTAGGCAAAGGATATCTTTTATGATGTAAATAAGACATATATTATTACAGTTCCTTTACTTTCTGAAGAATTCTTATTCAAATACATTTCATATATATATATATATATATATATATATATATATATATATATACATGATATACAAATCTGGCAATGTACCAAATTTTGCTAGCCAAAAGTATTACAAAATGGAATATATGTACATATATATATATATTTCAAATATTTGAATGCCTTACATAAATTTAGAACACATTACTGAGAAATAGATGTAAGTTGAATTTATTTGAGAATGAAATCACTTAAAATCCTGCTGTGAGACAATCATTAGAGCATAGTAAGCTGTGGTCTTTGCTTCAGTTTTGCTCACAATACCTAACTCATTATAAATTTATCCATATTTTCTCTAATTTAATAACATTCACTTGTCCCCATCATCCCTGGCCTCCAAAATAAGTGAACCACAAACTTTTGATTATGATCTTGCAGCCATAGAAAACTTGGAAAATATAATCACAATTTAAAATTAACTCTTTGTCTTTAGGTTGAAAAAAATGCTTTAAATTGCATACTTTTTTCTTAACCACAGGTGATATTTCATAAGTTTAAAGGACTGTTTCAAGAAAAGAAAGGTACTTTCAAATAATTTTCCATGCCTTCATTCAGCAGGTAACCCAAACCTTCATAATCCCCAAATGCTGCACTTCAAAGTTATGCTTAGGAAAAAAATATTGAAAAGAACAGCCTCTCTTTCCAGTTGATTTAAAACATCACTAGCTTATTTTCAGTACACAATGGAGTTACTTTTAAAAAGAAATCTTGGAATATTGCCAAACTACATACAGGAAAGGCTTTTCTCCAGAGAGAGCTAAAATTCATTATCTGAGCTTTGGGACACCCATGTTCCTTCAAAATTTGGACACATCTTTGTTCCTCCATGATTAGTGATAGGAGTTTGACTTAAAATAAGAGACTACTCAATGTATAACTAGAGTGTGCAGAAACCAAAGGATTGCCATGTTTTAAATTGAAACTGATTAATAATTATACACTTAAATAAAATATTAGTTCCATGATGTGACAGCTTTTGAAAAAAGACTAGAGTATTTTTTATCTGAACTTGTTTACAAACATAAGACATTATGTATTTATAAGTAACAGGAAGTTGAAGTTTGGACACTTTATGTTATTTCTCTTCTTAAATGGTTGGCTTCTTTTATTTATATCTATCTGATTGGTTTCTTTAGAAGAAAATCCCTAAATCTTATGAATCTAAAGACAATATAATTATTTTGTTGTTGTTGTTAAGTGGTCATTTACAGCAATAAATGTTTAAGAAATTAGGTTTATTTGTGATCGACAAAATAAATCCAGCAAAGTGGACAATAGGGTTACAAATTAAAAGGAAAAAAAAAGCAAAGTTAACATAGTGATTTCAGTAGTAATCTGTAACATTGCACTGTGAAATACTACATAGTGATAATTATTTTCTAGATTACTCATATAAGTATTTTTTGTAACACAGGGGATACATTTCATTTTTTTCTTTGGTGAAATGGTAAAATAAAATCTGCATAATTGATAATTGATGCTGAAGAGCCAATAATACAAAAGAAAGTTAATATGCATTAATGTAATAAAATTTTAATAAGCACAGGCATGTTGTCTCTAAAGTACACAATACTAACCTATGTAGTGGAGTCATACAATAAAGAAGATGTTAAGAGACTGTTGTTAAAATGTCAGTCTTACACATAAGAAAAAATAAGTGCATTTTGTTGCATGCTGAATACAGAAGCTAAGGGACTTGTTTATGCCATTTTTAGTCATTGGGAAACACACAGAATTTTAGAAACTACTTGAAAGAAGAAAAAGCTTTGGCATCCTGGAAAAGCATTTTATATCACAATTGAACATTACATATCAGAGGAGTTTTTAACCACTGTGATTTTGTCCACAAAGAAGGTCTGGACACTTCTTGTATCTGCATAATTTGATGGACTCAGGTATTCTGAGCTTAATGATGAATTATTTCAAATGGAACCAAGTGTAAGTTCTGTTTAAAAGAGTAATGGTAGGGCTGGGCAGGATTACTTCTGTGAAATGAATTAGAACACTATGAACTGCAATATATCAGTGATAAGTCTAGCATATTTCAGTACTGCTGCTATTGGAGAAATGAGTCTGAATCACTTGAGCATCACAAATCCTAGGCCATATTTTTATTTCCAGTCGTACCCTTTGTGTTGCTTCCAAATACGCAGCTCTAGCTGATTTCAAAAGCAGTAGATGAGAGATAAAGAAACGTAAGGATTGTTCTACCTCAGCAATTCATGATCCCTCTAAGGCCACTGATTTTGAAAGAATATGGAGACCTTGGTGTCTCAGCAGAATAGAAGCAGCTACTCTTTTCTATTCCACTCCCTTGAGGCAGCACAAACATTTATCCAGTTTACCATAGCAAATGATTCTCCATGTCCAGAAAATTACAACACTCTTCCTCTCTTCACTCCAAGGAGTCATAAAACCTAAATTAAACATAACTGTCCAAATAATTATTTTTAGCTATGTTAACAAGTCAACAAGGGAAATAAATGGAGCCATTTGATTTGAATAGTTTTATAATATGAAAAATAATAATTTGTAACATTTATACATTGCTTATTAACTTTTAAATTCTTATTTAAAAATATTTTATGGGCCTAGTGTAAAGCTATATAGTATATTACTAAAACGTATGTTCCTCATTCTAAAATCCTTAAAACTTTCTAAGTAATACTTCTTTCATGTTTCTTATGGATGAATCCCATTTTTCCTTTGAAATTATTATTCATTTCCTTTATATACATTTAAAATATGTTTATAATAATTTAGTAATATGTTTCAGTGTTTGAACTACTTATAACTTATCTACATAGTTATGCTAATATTTGATGAAATAGATAAATATTTACAGTTTTATGAACTCCATTAATTAAAATATCATTTCATTGAAAAGCAGATGCTAAAAGCTACTGAAAGGAATACACTTTTATGTTAGGAAACTTTAGATATATGTACTAAAAATATCTAATATTTATTGACTACTTACCAGATTTCACTCACTATACTGTTATTATATGCATTATCTCATTTAATCATTTGCATAGCCTTATGAGTTAACATTATTTTGACCCATTTAAAAAAATTTTAAATGAAGAATTACAGATGGTAAGCAAATTGCTCAAGATGGCAAATGAGGAAGACTTGGAGTTTGGATGCAGATATCTGAATTGAGAATTCTTTTTTTGACAATGTTTTATTATTATTCTGGGCTTCCCTGATGCTCAGCTGGTAAAGAATCCACCTGCAATGCAGGAGACCTGGGTTCAATCCTTGGGTTGGGAAGATCCTTGGAGAAGGGAAAGACTATCAACTCTGGCCTAGAGATTTCCATGGACTGTATAATCCATGGGGTGGCAAAGAGCTGGAAAGAGTCTCAAAGAGTGGGGATTATTATTCTGGTGACACAATGTTCTGGGCTAGAAAAATTCTAAGATACAATTTCTAGTTAGATTGAGTTTTAGGATTATGGTTGTTCAATAAGGGCTTGTAAATTGAATGCATAAAATATATACTGTTTTGAAAACACAGAGTCTACTTTGTGTGTCAGCTATGTGTTGAGTGCAAACTGAAATAATTAATTCATGTCCCTAACAGAAAGGACCACTAAAAAATAGAGCAATACACTTTTTCTGCAAAGGGCCATTTAGTAAATATCTTAAACTTTGGGGGGCCACATAGTTTCTCAAAACTAATTCACTCTGTCATTTTTTAGCCTGGAATTTGCTACAGAGAATCTGTAAATGCATGAGCATTGTATAGTCCAATGACTCTTTATTAAGAATACTGAAATTTAAATTTCATATTGTGTCAATAAATATTATTAATCTTATTATTATTTTCTTCAATTTAAATGTAAAAATACAGCTTAGCTCACTAGATGAACTTGGCCAGTTAACCAAGTCACTAGCCATACATACTTACTAAGCACTAAAGTTTGCTTGTGTGTGAGTGCTCAGAGGCTTCACTCATGTCCAACTCTTTGTAACCCTATGGACCGTAGCCTGCCAGGCTCCTCTGTCCATGGGATTCTCCAGGCAAGAATACGAGAGAGTTGTCATGCCCTCCTCCAGGGGATCTTTCCAACCCAGGGATTGAACCAGTGTCTCATGTCTGTCCTGCATTACAGGCAGATTCTTTATCACTGAGGCACTGAGGAAGCCCAAGCACTTAAGTTTAAGTAACTCAAATTGAAATATACTGTAAGTGTAAAATATACATCAGATTTTAAAAAGATTTAGTATAACTTTTTAAAAATAATTTTATTTTGAAATAATAAGCTTTTGATATGATTATATATATTATTAAAATTAAGATCACCTGTTTTATTTTTCCCTTTTTCTTAACATATATTCTAGAAATTTTAAAATTACACATGTGGATCACATTATAATTCTCTATATTACTAAAATGTTACTTTCAGTTCAGTTGCACAGTTGAGGCAAAACCAATACAGTAATGTAAAGTAAAATAATAAAAAAAAAAAAAGAAAACTAGTAGAAAATCTATTAAAAAGCAGTGAGAAATAAAGAAATTATCCAGATTGAAAAAAATGCCCAAAATAGTCAATTATTTTGTTATTTGGGAATTTCAATAGAAGGAAAAGAGCCCATTCACAACAGCTGAAAATTTATAAACTGTCTAGAAATAATATTTTATTGTTCAGTCACCAAGTCGTGTCTGACTTTTGTGACCCCATGGACTGCAGCACACCAGGGTTCTCTGTCTTTTACCATCTTTGGATCTTTGCTCGGATTTATGTCCATCTAGTGGACGATGCTATCTAACCGTCTCATTCTCTGCTGGCCTCTTCTCATTTACCTTCAGTCTTTTCCAGCATCAAGGTCTTTTCCAATGAGTCGGGTCTTTGCATCAGGTGGCTGAAGTACTGGAGCTGCAGCATCAGCCCTTGCAATGAATAGTCAGGGTTAATTTCCTTTAGGATGATTGGTTTAATCTCGTTGTAGTTCAAGGGAATCTCAAGAGTCTTCTCCAGCACCACAGTTTGAAACCATCAATTCTTTGGCTCTCAGACTTCTTTATGGTCCAACTCTAATATCTGTAAATGGCTACTGGAAAAAAAACATAGCTTTGACTAGATCGACTTTTGTCAGCAAAGTGATGTCTGTGCTGTCTAGGTTTGCCATCACTTTCCTTCCAAAGAGCAAGCATCTTATAATTTCATGGCTGCAGTCATCATTCTTGGTGATATTGGAGCCCAAGAAAAGAAAATCTGTCACTTCTTTTACTTTTTCCCCTTTTTTCTTGAAGTGATGGGACAGGATGCCATGATCTTAGTTTTTTGGACGTTGAGTTTTAAGCCAACTTTTTCACTTTCCTCTTTCACCCTCATCAAGAGGCTCATTAGTTCCTCTTTACTTTCTGCCATTAGAGTGGTATCATCTGCCTATCTGTGGTTGTTGATGTTTTTCATGGCAATTTTGATTCCAGCTACTGTTTCACCCAGCCCAGAATTTCACATGTTGTACTCTATAAAATAAGCAGGGTAACAGTATAAAGCTTTGTTTTCCCCCTTCCCAATTTTGAACCTGTCTGTTGTTCCATGTCTGGTCCTAACTGTTGTTTCTTATCCTGCATTCAGTTTTCTCAGGAGACATACAGGTAAGATGGCCTGTATTTACATCTCTAAGAATTTTCCACAGTTTGTTGTGATCTGCAAAGTCAAAGGCTTTAGCATAGTTAATGAAGCAGAAGTAGATGTTTTTCTGGAATTCTCTTGATTTTTCTATGATCCAATGGATAATGGCAATTTGATCTCAAGTTCCTCTGCCTTTTCCAAACCCAGTTTATATATCTAGAAGTTCTTGGTTCATGTACTGCTGAAACCTAAGGATTTTGAGCATAATCCTACTATCTTTCAAAATGAGTACAAGTGTTAAGTAGTCTGAATATTCTTTGGCATTGCCCTTCTTTGGGACTGGAAGGAAAACCAACCTTTTCCAATCCTGTGACCCCTGCTGAGTTTTCCAAATTTGCTGATATATTGATTGCATAACTTTAATAGCATCATCTTTTAGGATTTCAAATAGCTCAACTGTAATTCCATCACCTCCACTAGCTTTGTTTTTAGCAATGTCCCCTAAGGCCCATTTGACTTTACACTCCAGGATGTTGAGCTCTTGGTGAGTTACCATACCATCATAGTTATTTGGGTCATTAAGACCTTTTTGTGTAGTTCTTCTGTGTATTCTTCCCACATAATTTCTTCTGCTTCTGTTAGGTCCATACCATTTCTGTCCTTTATGGTGCCCATCCTTATGAAATATTCTTTGATGTTTCCAATTTTCTTGAAGATATATCTATACTTTCTATGCAGGGCCACCCAAGACACATGGGTCATAGTGGAGAGTTCTGACAAAAGGCCATCCACTGGAGGAGGAAATAGGAAAACACTCTAATATTCTTACTGCAAGAATTCCATTAACAGCATGAAAAGAGATAATGTATGGGATGAAAATAAATCCAGATATAAAACTTTGCTGAAATATCTAAAAGAAACATAATACATAATATAAATTATTTCAGTGGTGTACTGGTAAACTGATCTTTGCCTGGCTTTGAGGGGTTGTAGAGCCATGATTTTTGGCATTTGCTGATTTCCATTGAATAAAAGTGACACCCACCATGGCTTTTTTTCAAGATACCAAGAATTTAAAACCACTTGGTAAAATTTCTGAATTATTTATCAATTGATTTTTCTGAGCTAGTAAGAGCTGGCTCCAAAACAACTTAATTATTCCCAATTCAATCTGTATGTTTAATGTAATTACATTCTAGGCCTCATTACTATGTTTTTGAAGTTAGACAGAGTAATTTTAACATTTATCTGAAGTTCATTTTGGAAAATGAAACCATGATACTAGCCAGCATAATTTTGCAAAAGTAGTGAGAAGTGCATGTACTTCTATATATGACAGCATGTTATAAAACTACAATAAAAAGCAATTTTCTATTGGCACAAAAAGCAATAGATACATAGCTTATGATAGATGCTAGTATATGTATACTAGTATAGTTCTAGTAAATGTAGAAAATTTACAGTGAAAATTTCAGTTGTAGAAGTGCAAATGCACACAGTGAGGCAGCACTTTTATCTACCCTAACAAATGAGAAAAGTTTTAAGTGTTGATTCTAGTGCTAGAGATGAGGTGGTAAAGGGAGCATCTGTTCTGTAGGACTGTAACATTTTGGTGTAAACTTCCTGGAAATCAACTTATTGATAGACATCATGAACTTTATAGAGTCTCTTTCATTTAACACACAGTTTGTCTTTTAAAGTATATATTTAAACATGTTTTTTCAGTTCAGTTCAGTCGCTCAGTCATGTCCAACTCTTTGCGACTCCATGAATCGCAGCACGCCAGGCCTCCCTGTCCATCACCAACTCCTGGAGTTCACTCAGACTCACGTCCATTGAGTCAGTGATGCCATCCAGCCATCTCATTCTTCTGTCATCCCCTTCTCCTCCTGCCCCCAATCCCTCTCAGCATCAGAGTCTTTTCCAATGAGTCAACACTTCGCATGAGGTGGTCAAAGTACTGGAGCTTCAGCTTTAGCATCATCCTTCCAAAGAAATCCCAGGGTTGATCTCCTTCAGAATGGACTGGTTGGATCTCCTTGCAGTCCAAGGGACTCTCAAGAGTCTTCTCCAACACCACAGTTCAAAAGCATCAATTCTTCAGCTCTGAGCCTTCTTCACAGTCCAACTCTCACATCCATATATGACTACTGGAAAAAACATAGCCTTGACAGACCTTAGTTGGCAAAGTAATGTCCCTGCTTTTGAATATGCTATCTAGGTTGATCATAACTTTTCTTCCAAGGAGTGAGCGTCTTTTAATTTCATGGCTGCAATCACCATCTGCAGTGATTTTGGAGCCCCCCAAAATAAAGTCTGACACTGTTTCCTCATCTATTTCCCATGAAGTGATGGGACCGGATGCCATGATCTTAGTTTTCTGAATGTTGAGCTTTAAGCCAACTTTTTCACTCTCCTCTTTCACTTTCATCAAGAGACTTTTTAGTTTCTCTTCACTTTCTGCGTATCTGAGTTTATTGATATTTCTCCCGGCAATCTTGATTCCAGCTTGTGCTTCCTCCAGCCCAGCATTTCTCATGATGTACTCTGCATATAAGTTAAATAAGCAGAGTGACAATATACAGCCTTGATGTACTCCTTTTCCTATTTGGAACCAGTCTGTTGTTCCATGTCCAGTTCTAACTGTTGCTTCNACATTTTTTACTTTTGTGAAAAATTGTTTACAATTTGAAGATCTCTCCTTGTTTGGCATTATTTTGCATCATACATCTGAAACCCATGGTAGCTGGCTGAAGGATCAGGGGAAGTTGATTTGTATGGCCACTTCCACGTAGTTCATGGAATTCAAGAGCAGGAAGTACAACTAGTTTGGCGTTCTGTTAACCCAAAGAAAAAATTAAGGAAAACTCATCTGTATCCAGGACAGCTGGTCTCTTCACATCGGTCCCTGGTGCTCCACGATCTTTGCCTAGCATTGAGGGGCTGTAGATAAAATATTTTTGTATTTCTGCAGAAAAGGATTTTTCTCAGCAAATTTTACTGAGACCTGGGACCTGACTAAAAGAGTGAGCACTGGGAAGTAATTGAAAACATAACTCAAAAAATTTTACCTAACCCTAGATGTACTTCTTTTTTCTTTAAATTAAAATATAGTTGATTAACAAAGTTGTGTTAATTTCTCCTGTATAGCAAAGTGACTCAGTTGTGTGTGTATGAGTATACATACTATATATATATATAAAATATTATTTTCCATTATGGTTCATAACAGATATTGAATATAGTTCCCTGTGCTATACAGACTGACCTTGTTGTCCATCCATTCTATATGTAGCAGCTTGCATCTACCAACCCTAAAATCCCAGTCCCAGCACCTCCCTTTCCTTTGGAAACCACAAATCTCTTCTCTATGTCTCTATGTTGTTCTGCTTCATAGATAGATTCATGTCATTTTTTGGACTCTATGTCTGAGTAATATGAATGCGACTAGAGATGATCATACTAAGGGAAGTCAGGCAGAGAGAGAAACACAAATACCCATATCACTTATGTACAGAAGTATATATTTTGACTTCAAGAAGTGAGTTGAGATCGGGGATGTGGAGATGTTCCTAGGTTGTAAAGTTGGATTTATCTTTTCTGAATAAATTTATTTGCCTTCCAAAAGGTTGGAATGAGAATCCAGTATCACTTCCAGAGAGCAAAGGCTTTTTTTTTTTTTCTCTTTATGTGGAAAGGAGGGGACCGTTGGATTAATTAGGTTTTGGCTTTCATGACTGTAACACAGACCCCACATTTCTATAGGATAACATCTGGTTTTCATGGCCTTACCCTAAGTGAAGCACCAGGGACGCAGAAGCTTATCTGTTGTAAAGTAGAAGGCAATGGCACCCCACTCCAGTACTCTTGCCTGGAAAATCCCATGGGCGGAGGACCCTGTTAGGCTGCAGTCCATGGGGTCGCTAAGAGTCAGATACGACTAAGTGACTTCACTTTCACTTCTCACTTTCATGCATTGGAGAAGGCAATGGCAACCCACTCCAGTGTTCTTGCCTGGAGAATCCCAGGGACAGGGGAGCCTGGTGGGCTACTGTCTATGGGGTTGCACAGAGTCGGACACGACTGAAGCGACTTAGCAGCAGCAGCAGCAAATAATAATAATTAAATTGCTCTTTTCAAGAAATCTTTGATTGCCTTCAAGATAATATTAATAAATATGGAAACTAAAGACTTAGAGGGTATTTTGATCCATCCCCCAGCTTCTCCTGCAACTCTGCTCTTCAGTGCATGCTGTTTAATCATGGATGCTCCTTAAATCCCCCCAAAGCCTAGAATCAACCAGTGAGTGTTCAGTTTTCTTAGTCTCTCAATTACAAATTCATCACAGAGAGAGATTCCAATCAAAATCTGCCTTACTATACAAGGAATAAGGGCATAGATTTTTGAGTGAAAAGAAGAGGAAATGATTGACCCTTAGAGGACACCCACCAACAGTAGGAAAAGTGATTGTCATTCCTAATAACATGGATTATATGAAGTTGTTAAAACTGTATTTTGAAGAATGTTTAATGATCCTGGAATATGTTCATGATGTGTGTTTATAATTTTGAGTAATATGCTCTTCAGTCTATATTTTTCTTTTTTTATATAATGTATCTGGTTTTGGTATTAATGGTCTCAGAAAATAAGGGAAGTATTCTAACAGAATTGACACTGTTACTGCCTTAAATATTTGGTAGAATCATCAGTGAAATCATCTAGGCTTGTAGCTTTACTTGATGAAAGATTTTAATTACATATTTAGTATTTTTTTCAATAGAATAGAACTATTCATGTTGTCTATTTCTTCTTGAGTGAGTTTGGTATGTATATTTTAAGGAATTGGTGCTTTATAAAAGTTTTTTAAAGGGAAGCAACTTTAGGATATAATTAGGTATAATTCTTATAAACTTTTACTTTAAAGACTTATTTTAATACTAAATTCAGTAAACACATAAGTAGAATTTTATTCTGTAAACTTTCTGTGCCTAGACATCCAGGATAAACACATTAATAAAAACAATGTGTGTTTTCTTATCTTTCAACTGTGACAATGGGATTTTAAGCTGAGGAATTAGTCTTGTATTCTCCTTTTCTTAGTTTATGAATCTATTGTCCATTTATTTCAGTCCCATTCAACCAGATTGGCCTCCATCATCCTCCCCGTGGGAAGGAAAGAAGAGTACATGAGGCTCCATGTTGCTTCTGTGAGAGTGAAAAAACAACAGACCACCATATCTAAAAATTCTCCTGATCATGGCACATTTTTTTTTAACTTTACTTTTTTTAAATTAATTTTTATTTATTAGTTTGTTTTGCTTTACAATACTGTATTCATTTTGCTATACATTGACATGAATCAGCCACGAGTGTACATGAACTCCCAATCCCGACCCCCGCCTCCCCCCTCCCGCCCCACACCATCTCTCTGGATTATCCCCATGCCTCAGTCCCAAGCATCCTGCATCCTAACTTTACTTTTGGATTACAGCTCTTTCTTAGTTTTGCCTTTCAGTCTAGATGCTTGCTTAAATTAATTGCATGCAATGCTTACTTGGTTAGTTAACTCACAGGCTCTAGGGACCGATTACCTTAGTAACATTTAGCAACTGACATTTATAATATAGTTAAGAAGCAAAGAGGAACTAAAAAGCCTCTTGATGAAAGTGTAAGAGGAGAATGAAAAAGCTTGCTTAAAACTCAACATTCAAAAGAGACACAGATTATAGAACAGTCTTCTGAACTCTGTGGGAGAGGGAGAGGGTGGGATGATTTGGAAGAATGGCATTGAAACATGTATAATATCATATATGAAATGAATCACCAGTCCAGGTTTGATGTATGATACTGGATGCTTGGGGCTGGTGCACTGAGACCCAGAGATTTGACCCGGAGGGATGGTATGGGAAGGGAGGTGAGAGGAGGGTTCAGGATGGGGAACGTGTGTATACCTGTGGTGGATTCATGTTGATGTATGGCAAAATCAATACAATATTGTAAAGTAATTAACCTCCAACTAAAATAAATAAATTTATATTTAAAAAAAACCCTCAACATTCAGAAACTAAGATCATGACCTCTGGTCCCAACACTTCATGGCAAATAGATGGGGAAACAGTGACAGACTTTATTATCTTGGGCTCCAAAATCACTGCAGATAGGCTCCAAATTTCACTGCATGAAATTAAAAGGCAATTGCTCCTTGGAAGGAAAGCTATAAGTAACCCAGACAGCATATGAAAAAGTAGAGAAGTTACTTTGCTGACAAAGTTCTGTCCAATCAAAGTTACAGTTTTTCCAGTAGTCACATATGGATGTGAGAGTTGGACCATAAAGAAAGCTGAATGCCAACGAATTGAAGCTTTTGAACTGTGGTGTTGGAGACTTTTGAGAGTCCCTTGGACTGCAAGGAGATCAAACCAGTCCTGAATATTCATTGGAAGGACTGAAGCTAAAGCTGAAATTCCAATACTTTGGCCGCTTTATTTGAAGAACTGACTCTAGTGGCCAAAGTATTGGAATTTCAGATTTAGCTTCAGTTCTTCCAGTGAATATTCAGTTCAAAAGCTTCAATCTGTTGGCACTCAGCCTTCTTTATGGTCCAACTCTCACATCCATACTGAACTGAACTGACAGCGTGTTTGTACACAATTTACCAAAAGAGTCTTTAATTTTGGAATATAGTTTTTGAACTACTCTTATGTGTCTGGCTTCTAAGTTGTCTTTTAAAGCCATTTGAAGTAGTTGCTTTTCTTTTTTAAAAAAATATTTATTTTTGATTGCTTGATGATTGCTGTACAATATTGGTTTGATTTCTTTTTTTTTCCTCAATGTTGAATTTTTTTTATTTTTATTTTTACTTTATTTTACATTACTGTATTGGTTTTGCCATACATTGACATGAATCCATCTTGGGTGTACATGAGTTCTCAATCCTGAACCGACCCCCACCCCCCACCTCCTACCCCATATCAACTCTCTGGATCATTCCTGTGCACCAGTCCCAAGTATCCTGTATCCTGTATCTAACATAGACTGGTGATTCGTTTCTTACATGATAGTATACATGTTTCAGTGCCATTCTCCCAAAACATCCCACCCTCTCCCTCTCCCTCAGAGTCCAAAAGTCCATTCTATACATCTGTGTCTCTTTTGCTGTCTCGCATACAGGGTTATCATTATCATGTTTCTAAATTCCATATATATATATATATATATATGTGTTAGTATACTGTATTGGTGTTTTTCTTTCTGGCTTACTTCACTCTGTATAATTGGCTCCAGTTTCACCCATCTTATTAGTACTGATTCAAATGTATTCTTTTTAATGGCTGAGTAATACTCCATTGTGTATATGTACCACAGCTTTCCTTAAAAAATTGCAAATAGAACTGCCATATGACCCAGCAATCCCACTGCTGGGCATACACACCAAGGAAACCAGAATTGGAAGAGACACATGTACCCCAATGTTCATTGCAGCACTGTTTATAATAGCCAGGACATGGAAACAACCTAGATGTCCATCAGCAGATGAGTGGATAAGAAAGCTGTGGTTTGATTTCTGTCATACATCAACATGAATTAACCAGAGGTGTACATATGTCCCCTCCCTCTTGAATCTTCCTGTTTTATTTCTTAGTGGCATGTTTTATGTTGAGGTTAGAAATATTGTGCTTTAATAATAATTAATGCACATTAAATACAAAAGATAATTCCTTAAAAAATGATTTAAGGCTGAAAGAGAAGGGGATGACCGAGGTTGAGATGGTTGGGTGGCATCACCAACTTGATGGACATGAATCTGAGTAAGCTCTGGGATTTGGTGATGGACAGGGAAGTGTGCCTTACTGCAGTCCATGGGGTTGAAAAGAGCTGGACACTACTGAGTGACTGAACTGAGCTGAACTGAACTGAGCTTTAGTGTGATGAGGACAATATCCCACCATCCAAATTCTAGCCCTTTAGTTAGAAAATGTAAACTTCAAAATCAACGTTTGCAAGTTTTCATACTTACTAAGAATTTAACTATAATCTAAGTCAATTGAATAAGAAGAATTTTCAGAAATTTGATGGAATCCCAACCAAATTCCTCTTAGATAATTGACTTATTCTATAAGCTAAATTTATTGAAGTATAATTTATATATACTATAAAATTCACCCTTTAAACTATATGATTCTATGAGTTTTGGCTTTCAATTGTCTTATTCCTGCCCTTTCATCTCACTGTAGCCTCTCCTATTACACTTCTCTACTCCACCCAAATATCTTGGAAATATTTGAAATAAACAGGTAGATACTCTTCCAAGCTTCACAGTATTAAATTAATATTAAAAAAAAGTGTTTTCTGGTAGATAGATATAGATGTCAAATGCTTCCTTAAACTTGGTTATTAGTTCTGAATATGTGCAAGAATCTTTTCTTTTGAATTTGCTGGAAACTGCAGCATCTCTTACACGGCATCACTGGCCCCATTGTACTATACGTGATTTAGTGACTGTGAGCTGCCTCAGATTCACATTCTTATATATTATGAATCTTCTGGTTCTTCTGTCAGTGGAGGATGGGGAGAACAACTTTTTCTATTATGACGATAGTGATAGTTTCCTCTTGTTCTATAACCTTTTCCGTTTCTTTACAGAGACTTTCAGAATTTCTCCCTGATAATTCTCCAAGTGTTAGTTGCCCAGTCATGTCTGACCCTTTGTGATCCCATGGACTGCAGCCTGCCAGGTTCCTCTGCCCATGAAATTCCCCAAGCAAGAATACTAAAATGGATGGCTATTCTCTTCTCCAGAGGATCTTCTGACCCAGGGATCAAACCCCAGCCTCCTGCATTGCAGGCAGATTCTTTACCTTATGAGCCACCAGGGAAGCCTCTATTCTCCAAAGGCCTCTCTTAAATAGTTATCTAAAGTACTCTGTTCCTTAGAAAATTTATGTTTTACAGTCAAGGTTCATGTATATCCCCAAAGTGAGGAGACTATTAAAAAAAAAATGAGTTGCCTTTAAAGGCAAAATTATAAATGTACTGTATTGTGACTACCTTGTGCTTGCATTGTCCCTCCTATTAAACTTATCTTAAGCTATACCTGTGAAATTGCTTGATCAGAAGGTAGTAAATACTTTTGTTTCTTGTTTTTTTTTTTTTTTTTTTTGTCACACGGTATGGTATGTGGGCTCTTAGTTCCCATTCCAGAGATTGAACCTGTGCCTCCTGCAGTGGAAGCCCAGAGTTTTAAGCACTGGGCTGCCAGGGAAGTCCCAGTACTAAAGTTTTTAATACATAACCTCGAAATTGTTCTCCTGAAAGACTTCACTGCTAAATTCCCATCACTATATGAGAAAATTATCTCTCAATGTTACTGTTTCTTTGCCCTATATTTGAAACCTCTATACTTAATAGAGCTCTGATTTGCAGTAGCTATAGGATAAACATTTGCTAAACCAACTTGAACTAAAAATATCTTTACAAAGGATGTGTAATTTAAAGTAGAGATGCTTATATTACTAAATTAAAAATAAACAATTTCAAAATGAAATGGATGTTGTTTTCCAGCTTATTATTATGCTACCTTATATTATAATGAAAATTTGCTTGAGATGAAAATTTAGGACCCCATATTGCATTGAAACAATATAATTTTGAATAAAGTGATATCTACAAAATATTAAAGTGATGTTTTCATATAAGAGTCTGGCATCATTTTATGAAAATAATTGCTCAGATTCTTCCAGTCCACTTTTCTATTTATTATCACAGGTGTCATTTCTCAGTCAATTACTTTTACATGTACTTTGGGCTATTTCTTTAAAAACTGATGCTGTTATATAATTCAGTGCATTCTTATTTCTCACAAACACACAGTCAACAACAATCTTAAGGGGACTACTGAGCATCCTGAGAATTGGCAGATTTTATGAGCAGTGAGTAACTAAGGACAAATGTATTTGTTTACATTTGACAAGTTACTCATCTTGGGTGTGGTCAGAGGAAGTAGCCTCTTCAGCCTGCTTAAACTTATCTTCTAATTATACCAAATCAGTGGCTTGACCCTTCTTTATCATGAGATTTTTATTAAGGAAAACTCAGAAGCAATCCAGATCTTTGGAGATGGCTAAATTGTTTCTGATAAAATGAGACAATTTTGTCCAATGAGGAAGAGCATTATAGATTTTAAAATCCAGCTACAATTATGACTTTAGTTCCATAATTGCCTGTGCTATGTAAAATGAAAAGTTGATTCAAATATTCTAGCAATTGGAGCCTCAAATGCTATTGTTTTAATCACTGAGGTCAATTCATGTGCTTGTAGTGTTTAGTGACAGTTTAGTGGATACTTGCCTCAAGGCTTAAGTTGTATATGTATACACAGAAAACTAGAGTATTATAAAGTATAATGATTTTATCTAATAAATGGCTTAATATAGAAATAAATGAAAAAGAGCTCCTGGGGAAAATTTGGTTTCAGACAAAGTTTGTGTGAAGTAATTAAGGTGAAACAGCTTTAAATCTTCCAGACGAAGATCATGGTACCTGGTCCATCACTTCATGGCAAATAGATGGGGAAACAGTGGAAACAGGGGCAGACTTTATTTTTTTTGGACACCAAAATCACTGCAGATGGTGACTGCAGCCATGAAATTAAAAGACACTTGCTCCTTGGAAGAAAAGTTATGACCAACTTAGACAGTATATTAAAAAGCAGAGACATTACTTTGCCAACAAAGGTCCATGTAGTCAAAGCTATGGTTTTTCCAGTAGTGATGTATAGACGTGAGAGTTGGACTGTAAAGAAAGCTGAGCGCCAAAGAATTGATGCTTTTGAAGTGTTGTGTTGGAGAAGACTCTTGAGAGTTCCTTGGACTGCAAAGAGATCCACCCAGTCCATCCTAGAGGAAATCAGTCCTGAATATTCATTGGAGAGACTGATACTGAAGCTGAAACTCCAATACTTTGGCCACCTGGTGAGAACAGCTGACTCATTTGAAAAGACCTTGATGCTGGGAAAGATTGAAGGTGGGAGGAGAAGAGGCCAAAAGAGGATGAGATTGTTGCATGGCATCATCAACTCAATGGACATGAGTTTGGGTAAACTCCAGGAGTTGGTGATGGACAGGGAAACCTCACGTGCTGCAGTCCAGGAGGTCACAAAGAGTCAGACACAACTGAGCGACTGAACTGAACTGAAAATCTGTTTGCTTTTGTAATTTCAGCCAGAAAGAAAAGTAAATGTTTGAGGTAAAAAGTGGTTAAGACTCCATTCTCATGCTCAAATAATCTTGGTATGGTTTTCTGTTCAGCTTGATAATAGAAATCATCTTCACTTTTTGCTATGCTAGATAGCTAACAGGAATTTCTCTTTGGAGTTCCTTAATCTCACTTTGTGAATTTTTTTTTTTCCATACATTACTTGTTTGGAATAGTTATCTTTCTTTTTGAAACCAGATAAAGTAATGCTCAAAATTCTCCAAGCCAGACTTCAGCAATACGTGAACCATGAACTTCCAGATGTTCAAGCTGGTTTTAGAA
>SJXQ01009150.1:0-77838 GCA_006408695.1 Aepyceros melampus
ATGAATGTAGTAAAGTTGCAGGATATATAATCAACACACAGAAATCCCTTGCATTCCTATACACTGATAATGAGAAAGTAGAAAAATAAATTAAGGAAACAATTACATTCACCATTGCAACGAAAAGAATAAAATACTTAGGAATATTTCTACCTAAAGAAACTAAAGACCTATATATAGAAAACTATAAAACACTGATGAAAGAAATCAAAGAGGACACTAATAGATGGAGAAACATGCCATGTTCATGGATCAGAAGAATCAATAGAGTGAAAATGAGTATACTACCCAAAGCAATCTACAGATTCAATGCAATCTCTATCAAGCTATCAGCAGTATTTTTCACAGAACTAGAACAAATAATTCAAGATTTGTATGGAAATACAAAAAACCTCGAATAGCCAAAGCCATCTTGAGAAAGAAGAATGGAACTGGAACTGGAGGAATCAACCTGCCTGACTTCAGGCTCTACTACAAAGACACAGTCATCAAGACACTATGGTACTGGCACAAAAACAGAAATATGGATCAATGGAATGAAATAGAAATCCCAGAGATAAATCCACACACCTATGGACACCTTATTTTCGACAAAGGAGGTAAGAATATACAATGAAGTAAAGACAATCTATTTAACAAGTGGTGCTGGGAAAACTGGTCAACCACTTGTAAAAGAATGAAAGTAGATCACTTTCTAACACCATACACAAAAATAAACTCAAAATGGATTAAAGATCTAAACGTAAGACAAGAAACTATAAAACTCCTAGAGGAGAACATAGGCAAAACACTCTCTGTCATAAATCACAGCAGGATCCTCTATGATCCATCTCACAGAATACTGGAAATAAAATAAAAAATAAACAAATGGGATCTAATTAAAATTAAAAACTTCTGCACAACAAAGGAAACTCTAAGCAAGGTGAAAAGACAGCCTTTGGAATGGGAGAAAATAATAGCAAATGAAGCAACTGACAAACAATTAATCTCAAAAATATACAAGTAACTTATGCAGCTCAGTCCCAGAAAAATAAAAGACCCAATCAAAAAATGGGCCAAAGAACTAAATAGACATATCTCCAAAGAAGACATACGGATGGCTGACAAACACATGAAAAGATGCTCAACATCACTTATTATCAGAGAAATGCAAATAAAGACCACAGTGAGGTACCATTTCACACCAGTAAGAATGGCTTCAATCCAAAATTCTGTAAGCAATAAATGCTGGAGAGGGTGTGGAGAAAATGGAACCCTCTTACACTATTGGTGGGAATGGAAACTAATACAGCCAATATAGAAAACAGTGTGGAGATTGCTTAAAAAATTGCAAATAGAACTGCCTTATGACCCAGCAATCCCACTGCTGGGCATACACACCAAGGAACCAGAACTGAGAGAGACACATGTACCCCAGTGTTCATCACAGCACTGTTTATAATAGCCAGGACATGGAAGCAACCTAGAAGACCATTGGCACATGAATGGATAAGAAAGCTGTGGTACATATACACAATGGAATATTACTCAGCCATTAAAAGAATACATTTGAATAAGTTCTAATGAGATGGATGAAACTGGAGCCAATTATACAGAGTGAAGTAAGCCAGAAAGAATATACTAACACATATATATGGAATTTAGAAACATGATAATGATAACATTGTATGCGAGACAGCAAAAGTGATACAGATGTATAGAATGGACTTTTGGACTCTGAAGGAGAGGGAGAGGGTGGGAGGATTTGGGATAATTGCATTGAAACATTTATACTATCATGTAAGAAATGAATCGCCAGGCTATGTTTGATATAGGATACAGGATGCTTGGGGCTGGTGCACGGGGATGATCCAGAGGGGTGATATGGGGTGGGAGGTTGGAGGGGGGTGGTTCAGGATTGGGAACTCATGTACACCCATGGCAGATTCATGTCAATGTATGGCAAAACCAATACAGTAATGTAAAGTAAAATAAAGTTAAAATAAAAATTAAAAAAAAATTCCAACAGTGTTCTTTTTGGATCTTAATGATTTGAGTTTAAGTATTTTGCAAGATTTAAAGGCCATGAATGTTCAAGACATTTCTGAAGAGGAACACAGGTAAAGGAGCTATTACTCTGCTATCGTTTAGAACATACTTTAAAACTAGAGGATTACTTGAAAAAGATTTGAGAAAAACAGAAATGTGAGAAGATCCACTGGATTAAAAAGGGAGATATGTGCAGAGTTGAATGTATTGATAAGTCTGTTATTTAGAGGAAGGTAATATTACCCAAGATCCACTGGATCATCAAAAAAGCAAGAGAGTTTCAGAAAAAACATCCATTTCTGCTTTATTGACTATGCCAAAAACTTTGACTGTGTGGATCACAATAAACTATGGTAAATTCTGAGAGAGATGGGAATACCGACCACCTGACCTGCCTCTTGAGAAATTTGTATGCAGGTCAGGAAGCAACAGTTAGAACTGGACATGGAACAACAGACTGGTTCCCAACAGGAAAAAGAGTACGTCAAGGCTGTATATTGTCACCCTGCTTATTTAACTTATATGCAGAGTACACCATGAGAAACACTGGGCTGGAAGAAGCACAAGCTGGAATCAAGATTGCTGGGAGAAATATCAGTAACCTCAGATATGCAGATGACACCACCATTATTGCAGAAAGTGAAGAGGAATGAAAAAGCCTCTTGATGAAAGTGAAAGAGGAGAGTGAAAAAGTTGGAGTAAAGCTCAACATTCAAAAAACGAAGATCATGGCATCTGGTCCCATCACTTCATGGGAAATAGATGGAGAAACAGTGGAAACAGTGTCAGACTTTACTTTTTTGGGCTCCAAAGTCACTGCAGATGGTGACTGCAGCCATGAAATTAAAAGACACTTAATCCTTGAAAGAGAAGTTATGACCAACTTAGAAAGCATATTGAAAAGCAGAGACATTACTTTGCCAACAAAGGTCCGTTTAGTCAAGGCTATGTTTTTTCTGGGGCTTCCCTGGTGGCGCAGAGATTAAAGCGTCTGCCTGCAATGCGAGAGATGTGGGTTTGATTCCTGGGTCAGGAAGATCCCCTGGCGAGGGAAATGGCAATGGATGTGAGAGTTGGACTGTGCGAAAGCTGAGCCCTGAAGAATTGATGCTTTTGAGCTGTGGTGTTGGAGAAGACTCTTGAAAGTCCTTTGGACTGCAAGGAGATCCAACCAGTCCATTCTGAAGGAGATCAGCCCTGGGATTTCTTTGGAAGGAATGATGCTAAAGCTGAAACTCCAGTACTTTGGCCACCTCATATGAAGAGTTGACTCATTGGAAAAGACTCTTATGCTGGGAGGGATTGGGGACAGGAGGAGAAGGGGACAACAAGGGATGAGATGCCTAGATGGCATCACCGACTCACTGGACATGAGACAGAGTGGTCCGCGAGTTGGTGATGGCAAGGAATCCTAGCATGCTGCGATTCATGGGGTCGCAAAGAGTCAGACACAACTGAACTGAATTGAATATTATTAAATATCTTGAAAGTGAAAGTCACTCAATTGCATCAGACCCTTTGTGTCCCTATGGATTACACCCTCCATGGGATTCTGCAGGCCAAAACACTGAAGTGGGTAGCCTTTCCCTTCTCCAGGGGAATCTTCCCTATCCAAGGGTCAAACCCAGGTCTCCCACATTGTGGGCAGATTCTTTACCAGCTGAGCCTCAAGGGAAGCCCAGGAATACTGGAGTGGGTAGCCTATCTCTTCTGCAGCAGATCTTCCTGAACAAGGAATCAAACTGGGATCTCCTCTATTGCAGGCGGATTCTTTACCAACTGAGCTATGAGGGAAGCCCTCATTAAATATCTTAGGTACCAGAAAATAAGAAATTTATGTTTACTCTAAGGTACTGAAGCACTTTTGCCTGGAAAATCCTATGGACAGAGGAGCCTGGTAGGCTGCAGTCCATGAGGTCGCTGAGTCAGACACGACTGAGCGACTTCACTTTCACTTTTCACTTTCATGCACTGGAGAAGGAAATGGCAACCCACTCCAGTGTTCTTGCCTGGAGAATTCCAGAGACGGGGGAGCCTGGGTGGGCTGCCGTCTATGGGGTCACACAGAGTTGGACACGACTGAAGTGACTTATCAAGGTAAAGAAAAAAAATAGAACATGTATAATGTGATGGAATTTTAAAAGACATTTTATAGGATACATTGAGGAGAAAGAAGATGTGAAAGAAAAGCCAGGTTGGGAAGCTTTTATTTTTTATTTTATTTTTTGTGAAAAGGAAAAATTGCTTTATTTTTAAAATTTTTATTGGAGTATGGTTGCTTTACAAAGTTGTGTTTGTTTTCTCTGTTCAGCAAAGTGAATCTACTCTGCATGTACATATATCCTACTCTTTCTGTATTTCCTTCCTATATCGGTCACCACAGACCCCTGAATAAGAGTTCTCTGATCTATACAGTAGGTTCTTTTAGTTTCCTATTTTATACATAGTATCAACAGTATGTATATGTCGACTCCAATCTCCCAATCCGTATCTTCTCCCATTTACCCACTTGGTGTCCGTATGTTTGTTCTCTCCACCTGTGTTTCTTTATATGTTTTGCAAATAATATATGTGCCATTTTTCTAGAGTCCACCTATATGAGTTAATATACAGCATTTGTTTTTAGATTGCAGGAAATAAGTACTTATTATAAGTAGGGTAAGAACAACAAATAGAAGAAAGAAACAATAAAACTAGCATCATTTTAAGCAGAACCTTTTATGTTCCAGGCACCTGACATGTATTACTTATAATCTAAATAATCCACAAAAAGGATATTTTATTTTTAAAATAGTATATGAAAATGGAGATTTAGAGAGCTCAAATCATTTTCTAGAAGCACAGTAGTAATAAACAATTGAATTAGAATTTTTGCTTTAGTTACCCTAATATTCCTATTACTGACATATATATATATATATATATATATATAATTGTTGATACCTTGGATATTTCATAGTGGAGACTAGTTTGTTTCTTTGAAAGAAAACACTAGGTAAACAACAATAATTGTGGTATATGGAGATGGTAGCAGAGAGATGCAGCAGTATATTTTATAGCCTCTTGGTGCCATATATAATCATTTCCAGAAGAGTTTAACAGATTATCTGAAACTCAAATACTCCAGAGTGGAGAATAAGGCCCCAAGGGAATAATTTAAATTCATCTTCATATTCGTAACCTGGACCTAGATATTACTGTGAAAGAGTACCCTTAGGGGTTCTGAGTTCCCTTAGTCACATCATTGATTCATCATGTGATCTTTGGGAAATCAAGACAGCTGTCTGCCCCTTATTGCCTTTTATCAGTAAAATGAAGATTGCAATGACAGCCTGATTATCTCATGGCATTAGTCTGATAATCAGAGGAAACAATGACTGGACTCATTTCTACATGAATGGATTGCAAATCATATACCATTCATTGTAAATATTAAAATGTGCATGAAGCAATGAATTAATTAACAACCAAACTACTGTCAAGAGCTAATAAAGAGAAGAAAAATTGCCCTATATAATAAGATAAATATTTGACGAAGAGGTCTTTTTCCTGATTGTCCTCAAGGGAAAATGAGACATTAATTGGATCTGGAGTAAGAATGATTAGTAAAGGGCCCCTTTAGAAATCTTAACTCCATCCGGTGCCTATTACTTTACTGAAGTCAGGAATGGGGTGAATTTTTAAAAACTTGCATTGAGTAAAATTCAGAAGTCATCTAAAGCACACTCTTAAATACAATTTGAATGCCTCAGTGAAATTAACTTATTTCAATTCCTTATACCCCTCCATTATTTAAGACTTTATAGAGTCTTTTATACAGGTAATTCTTTAAATGGATATGATTGTTCCCATTTGTGTCCCAGTAACTTCTACCACTCAACTTCAATTAAACAGGCTACCATTTTAAAAAATGCATCTATATTTTCCTGAGGATCACTGACTGAATGTGTATAGAGGATGGATTTCAGGAACGTAACAAAGGAGTTGAGATATGCATGTGTGTGTGTACACAAACATTTCCTAAGGTCACACCACCTGTGAGCATTATTGAGGAGAGTTTTTAAGCTAGGTTTGTGAGGCTTGTTACTCTAGAATACTGATTTTAACCAAAGCGATATCTGATAGTGAAACAAAATTGTCACAAAACAGAGAGATTAGTAAACCTTGAACATTTTCTTTTGACCAAGAGAATGATCTTATACATAGCTTCCAAAAAGCTTATACATAGCATTAGATATCTATCTTTGTATAGACTTTGGTTTTTGTTTATTGTCCCAGCTAATTACCTTAAGAGACCATTCTGTTTTGTGGTTCTCAGAGAGAAATCAAGTAACAATTTTATACACTAATATTTGCACATATATAAATACTCACTTTGTGTGCACACTTCTGGATTAGAAGTGAAGTGTGTCTAAAAGAGGAAGGCTTCTGGTTTCTCCACTTGGTCCATGCACATATGCATCATCTTAGTGAATTTTGTTGCATAAATAGAATTCTTCCTACGCTTGGTTACTATCTCCTTTTGAATATTCTTAAGAAACTCCAATTTAACTTATTCAAATTGAATTCTATCCCTGCATATTGGTTTTATGATACAAAAGTATGTTGCTCCAATGATTAGCTAGGTCTGATTTCAATCTACATATTCTAGGCAGCAATCATAAAGCATTCAATGATAAATTCATATTTACAAACTTCAAATAGCTGACATAATGAGTATATTATTGTATATTAATTAACATATTTGAAATTAGTCTAAATATTTCTGAATCTTTTGCATATTTGTGTCTGCCATAAGAAAAAATTTGATCAGAATCTTATACCTTCCATAGTTATTAATATATGTTACTCTTTTCTGAATTTGACCTTTGGAGTCAGTAATATTAGATCCAAAAAGAACAAAACTTGTTACATATTCATAACAATATAAAAATGATGAATTGCTACATGAAATTCAATTAGTATTTTATTAATAACCATGAATACCTGGTAGCACATGTATTTTAAACTTGAAATACCAGTTCTAAGATTGGCTTTTGTTATTATTGCTTTAGTATCACTGCGTGTGAATGATAGATTAAACAGAAGCACCAAAGAGAAGGTAAATATCTCATCCTCAGCAGATGTTTTTGACTAATTTAATGCAGTTATGGGCACATCTCTCGCTTCAATATTCATCAGCGCATCCTTCAGTTGTGCTACAGAAGACATAAAAAATAGACTTAAAGGAACTTTTTCATTTTCATATTTAAGGGACATTGAAAAAATTGTACCTTTAAAAAGTACAGTATACTCACACATATATATGGAATTTAGAATGATGTTAATGATAAACCTGTACGCAAGACAGCAAAAGAGACACAGATGTATAGAACGGCCTTTTGGACTCTGTAGGAGAAGGAGAGGGTGGGATTGGTTGGCAGAGTGGCAATGTAACATCTGTGATATCATAAGTGTAACGAATCGCCAGTCCAGGTTTGATGCAGGATGCAGGGTGCTTGGGACTGATGCATGGGGATAATCCAGAGAGAGGGTGTGAGGCGGGAGGGGGGAGGTGGGTATCAGTTCTAATGAGGTGGATGACGCTGGAGCCGATTATACAGAGTGAAGTAAGCCAGAAAGAAAAACACCAATACAGTATACTCACACATATATATGGAATTTAGAATGATGGTAATGATAAACCTGTACGCAAGACAGCAAAAGAGACACAGATGTATAGAACGGCCTTTTGGACTCTGTAGGAGAAGGAGAGGGTGGGATTGGTTGGCAGAGTGGCAATGTAACATCTGTGATATCATAAGTGTAACGAATCGCCAGTCCAGGTTTGATGCAGGATGCAGGGTGCTTGGGACTGATGCATGGGGATAATCCAGAGAGAGGGTGTGAGGCGGGAGGGGGGAGGTGGGGGTCGGGATTGGGAGATCATGTACACTCGTGGCTGATCCATGTCGATGTGTAGCAAAACAAATACAGTATTGTAAAGCAAAACAAACTAAAAAAAAAAAAAAAAGTTTCTTTTTTCAGACCAGAAGTGATCAGTTCCAGGTGATTTATACTCAGTTTTAGACATATAATTGTAATTACTGGGCTCCCCTGATAGCTCAGTTGATAAAGAATCCACTTGCAATGCAGGAGACCCTGGTTCTATTCCTGGGTCAGGAAGCTCCACTGGGGAAGGGATAGGCTACCCACTCCAGTATTCTTGGACTTTCCTTGTGGCTCAACTGGTAAAGAATTCGCCTGCAGTGCAGGAGACCTGGATATGACCTCTGGCTTGGGAAGATCCCCTGGAGTATTCTGGCCTTCAGTTGTGCTACAGAAGACATATAAAATACGCTTAAGTGAGCCTTTTCATCTTCATATTTAAGGGACATTGAAAAAACTCTACCTTTAAAAGTTTCTTTTTTCAGACCGGAAGTGATCACTTCCAGATGATTTATATTGTTTTAGATGCATAATAACAATTTATTGGTTGTTTTTTTTTAGAAGCTCTCAAGGGTTAAGGTATATTTTTTCTCATGTTTATTTTGTGATTTTTTGTTGTTGTTGATGATTGGCATAGCAAATGAAACAATGGTGTGAATAGTTATAATTCTTTGTTCTGTATTCAAATATTTATCTCTGATTGAAAGTAGAATTATGTATCTTAAAAGATTGACTGAATGGCCAGAACAATTTGGAAGCAAAAGTGGAAAGGTTTTCTCTTGTTTTACTGTAATAAACTTGCCGAGGTGTTAGACAAATGTATTGAGCACCAGCTATTCACATGGCTGCTTGCATGCCCAGTCGCTTCAGCCACGTCTGACTCTTTACTATCCTGTGGACTGTAGCCCACCAGGCTCCTCTGTCCATGGACTTTTCCAGGTAAGATTACTGGAGTGGGTTGACCCTACTCTGGGAGTTCTTCCTGACCCAGGGATCAACTCACATCTCTTATATCTCACAAATTGGCAGAAGGGTTCATTACAACTAGAGCCACCTGGGAAGCCCTAATTCAAGTGGCTACTCAGAATAAAGCAGGCAATCAACAGAGAGAAGAGAGCAGACCTAGGATATGTGGTTTAGATAATTATTTTCATAAACTGTAAGAATATGAACAATGGAAATATAGACTACAACTATATAGTTGTCATTTAGGCAATCTTGGCTATTGTTTCTGGTATGGGTCAAGAAGGCATCAGGGAAGAAAAAATCTGAGGGATTTTCAAGATTAAAATGGAGAAAAAGAGCAAACAGCCTGCTGAGAGTGTAAATATTTACTTATAGACAATTTATAAAAATTAGGATGAAAATGAAAATTGAAATGATGTATTTTAGGATCTGAATAACAAACAAAAAATTTTGGAGTTTATTCTCTAGAAAATAGAGAACAGAGGAGCAATTGGATGACTGGACTAGAATGTTATTTTAGGAAGAAAAATATGGTAATCATAGGTGTTTTTGTTTAAATATATGGGTGCAAGAAAGTTACTCCAGGAAGAAATAAGGAGAGTGGAGAGACCATCTGGAGATTGGTACAGGCTACGATAATCAACTATATATTTTTTGGAATTTCTGTTCTGACCCCATGGTCCCATACAGGTAACAGCTAAGCCATTTTTAAGTTTATTGTTCAGGAAAGGGACTGCGCATAAGGAAAACAGAATATTTAGAACATTAAAAAAAAAAAAAACAACAAGGTAGCCGTTTGAAATGTATGTCAAGGACAACGTTGAGGTAATAAAAAATTATGAATTTTGAAAACCTGTGTTTTAAAATATTTTATGCCTTGAATAAGTTGGGTTATACATTTATGTCATAAAAAGGATGTTATGAGAATATAGACTACAGAGGTGAAGACACCTGAGTCTGTGGCTCTTGTTCAAGGTTAAGAAATGTGAAAGGCAGTGAAGTTTATTGAGTTCAGTTCTGCCATTAAAATTGACTTGTGTGCCTAGTTTAAGAGGAAGTGGTACAATGTCACAATTCTCTTGTCTTTGGAGTGCTTTAGGAAAACAGCACATTTTGTCTCCCTCTTTCCTCCCCCATCTGCCACCCCAAACTGCCTTCCATCAGACCCAATAACACACGTAACATAAACACAGGCCCACATTCCTAGAAGAAGACATACATAGTGTACGGGGGATACAGCAGTGGTCCATGAGTGTTTGGAACAGGAGATGGGTAAGACAGACCTGAGAAATGTTAACGTCTTCAGGGTAGACTGAATGTAAGTGAGACCAGAGACTCCTCAATAACCCATCTCCTTCTGTTACGCCTAACACTCTATTTGGTAAATAGAAAAGAGGGTGCAGACATTACTGAAAATCAAGTTAAAATTTAAAATAAATTATTGGAAAATAGATTTCATTTATACCTGAGATCTTTACCTTTTACATTTATATTATAATCTTCTATATTATAGATATATCTATAATAAACCTATAGTATAAATAAATATATTTATATCATAATTTATATAATAATCATATATATAATTTATATTATAATCCATAACATTTTAGGCATATCCCTTCTTTTCTCTCTGCTTCGATCCTCCCTGAAAAGTAGATAAAGCCAAATCAATCAGCAGAGGCAGATTTAAGTTGTCAGGTAGCTTCCCTGTTTTGCTTAAGTAACATGGCTATTTCTTTATCATGGTGCATGTGCTTGCTCAGTTGTATTCAACTCTTTGTGGCCTCATAGACTGTAGCCCACCAGGCTTCTCTGTCCATCAGATTTCCCAGGCAAGAATACTGGAGTGGGCTGCCACTTCCTTCTCCAGGGATCTTCTCAACCCAGGAATCAAACCCAAGTCTCTTGAGTCACCTGCATTGGCAGGTGGGTTCTTTACCAGCTGAGCAACTGGGGAAGCCCTTTAAACATGGTAGTGAGAAAACAATAAATCAATATGATAGATGTTGATTACTGTTACTAGAAAACAATGGAAACTATATCCTGTAAAATACGATTTTTTCATCTTGAAAATACAGACAATAAGACTACATGTTAATTCTTAAAGGAAAACAAACTGTGAACATAAGATGTTGAAATATCATGACAATGTAGAATTAAACAGAAAAGTGAAACCTAAATCTCCCTTAGTCATGAAAGAAATTGTGGACTGAAAAGACAGGATTAAGTTTAGAATGAGAAACTTTAATACTGTTAAGTGTTTTCTGAAACTCTTAAAAGGATAACATCAAAGGGACAATTCTGACAAACGGTACATTTAATTGCTGGATTCCCTGAAAAAGGAAAAGCAGCTATGAGATTACACTGCTATGCTTCACCTGGATTTATGCTCTTTATAATTAGCATGATTTATTGCCTGCATATAGAAAATAACTTCAGTTGAACAACCCTATCTAGACCATGTCCCAGGAAGAGCACTTGTAAACTGTCAACAGTGGGCAGAGATAAAGAAAGAAAGATAAATAGGTCAGCCAGAGTCATAGGAAATTTGTTGGAGGAATGAGAGATAGAGGCAGCAGCAAATTTGGGATGAGGTCAGGGTGTGGTGTTGGAGACGACTCTTGGGAGTCCCCTGGACTGCAAGGAGATCCAACCGTCCATCCTAAAGGAGACCAGTCCTGAATATTCATTGGAAGGACTGATGCTGAAGCTGAAACTCCAATACTTTGGCCAACTGACGTGAAGAACTGACTCATTGGAAAGCCTTGATACTGGGAAACATTAAAGGTGGGAGGAGAAGGGGACAACATAGGATGAGATGGTTGGATGGCATCACTGACTCAATGGACATGAGTTAGAGTAAACTCTGGGAGTTGGTGATGGCCAGGGAGGCCTGGTGTGCTGCAGTCCATGGGGTCTCAAAGAGTAGGACAGGACTGAGTGCCTGAACTGAACTGAACAGGGTGTGGTTATTGGGAAATCAAAGGATAGATCCGATTTCTAAGAAGACAAAGTAAGAGGATAGTTATTAATTTAAACTGTCAGGAGTAAATGAACCTCCAGACAAGAGGTACTGGGCTTTGGCTTGGACAGTATATGGTCTAGGGTGCTTTCAGATACAGATAATAAAAATTTTAAATCATGCTGACATAAAACGTAAGGAAGCATATTGACAACCTAAATGTATAGTGGTCTCTAGGAATTGGTTTGCTCAGGGTACAGAACTCCATTTCTCTGTCCTCTTTGTGTGTTGATTTGGTCTTTATACTGGTTTCCCTTCTGATTTGCAAACTAGCTGGTGACTGCAACACAATTCCTTAATTATATCTAGCTGATATGAAAATTACTTCTCTTATCAAAAACTAGTCTTTCCTTGCATTTGATTGGTTCAGCTTAGCAAAAGGCAGCACCCAAATCAATAGCAAACCCTAGACAAATGTCTTTCATTGACTTGATTAAACCTGGGTCATTCAGTCAGTCAGTGAAAAAGGAGATGAAACTATCATGGTTAATTTAGGATAATGAAAATCAGCTTCCTCTTATACAGGGTTGCATAATTATAATTTATGAAACAAAGTTAGTATTCTGTAGGGAAGAAGGAGAAAATGACTTACCCATTTTGCTACTTTTAAAATAATTTTTATAAAATACAGATTTCCCTCAGTTCCGGGAGAGGTTTTTTTCCCTCAGATTTTAATATCTGTAAAGTTGGAATGCATCTTACAATCAATGGTATATTAAGGTTGAATTGGTAATAATGTATTTTATCTCCTTCATGATGATATGAATATAATGTTGCATGTTACAGATAATACATCATAATAGATTTGAGGTAACATGGTATTTTCTTTAAAAAAAATTAGAGGTGTTCATTTCAATCACTCAATGTGAAAAACAGATAAATTTAATGGAAAAAAAAAGTAGTCTTAAAGATTGGAAAAACATAACCAACAGTATGACGTAGATGTGATTGGAAGGAAGATAAGAATATTTGATTCACACTCATACATACACTTATAAGTCCAAGAGTCTCAGTAAATGTCAAGCAAGATAAACCCAGAAAAAAATCACATTTACATATATCACAAACTAATAAAAATTAAAGATAAAGAAATATCCAGAGAATAGCCAGAGAAAAACAATTTATATAGTATACACAGGGGAAAAAAATGATACAACTAAAATCTGACTTTTTATCAGAGATACTGGAAGCCAAAGCTTAAAGTAAGAGCATCTTTAAAATGTGAAAAGAAAAAAAAAAGTCCTATGAAATAAGAATTTTTATCCAGTTTAAATATCCTTCATAAATATATGCAAGGTATAGATAATCTCAGGAAAGGAAAACTAAGTCCCAAGGAAATCTGTGTTACAAAAGAAAAGCATAAGGAAGTTCCTCATAGTGGAAATATGGATCTATAGAGTGGATTAAAAATGATAAATAGTTTGTAAATGTATACATCTATATATAATTTTCTCTTACTTTTACTTATATAGTTATTTGTTCTCTGAAGTTACCATCACCAATATTAAATCAATGGCATTTGTCTTATGACAAACATCAATACAGTATACTAACATATATATATATATATATGGAATCTAGAAAGATGGTAATGATAACCCTGTATGTGAGACAGCAAAAGAGACACAGATGTATAGAACAGTCTTTTGGACTCTGTGGGAGAGGGAGAGAGGTGGGATGATTTGGGAAAGTGGTATTGAGACACATATATTATCACATGTGAAATGGATCACCAGTCCAGGTTCAATGCATGAGACAGGGTGCTCAGGGCTGGTGCACTGGGATATGCTGAGGGATGAGATGGGGAGGGAGGAGGGAGGGGTGTTCAGGATGGGGAACACCCGTGGCTGATTCATGTCAATGTATGGCAAAAACCACTACAATATTGTAAAGTAAAAAACAAAGCAAAACAAAACTGAACATGAGAGAACATTGTATAACAATCCAGCTGTTTCTTTAGTGCAGTACAAGAAAACTCTGAAATTTAAAAAAGAAGAAAAGAGAAGGAAACATCATGTCTGCGGCATTTCTGACAAAAATAAATTACCTGAAACTAAACATGGGCAAATATCAGACAAACCCAAACTGAGGGGCATTCTAATCTTTTTTCAAAAACATGAACATGAGAAAAGAAAAGCAAAAGCAAAATCAACCAAATAAAGGATAAAGAACTATCCCAAATTCAGGGGAAATAAGATACTGAAACTATCTGCAATGTGTGATCCTTGATTAAATCACAGTTATAGGGGGAAAAGTCTCTAAAAAGTGTTGTTGGGACTATCTGAATATGAATTGTTGATTAGATAATAGAATTTCAGCAATTCTGATTTTTCTGATTTTGATTTTTTTAAGGATAAACCTGTTCATATCTTCCCCTTGCTTAAAATTAGCTAAAGGCATTATTGGTAGTTTAAAAATCCAAAATCATTTGTATCATGTAAATGGCGTGTTCAGTGTGCTCTGTCTTCTGACTACTTCATTTCTTTCATATCAGCATTTTGTACACACTTCCAAACACAAAATACCTACCTGTGCACTCTGCCTTTCTCATCATGATCTTTACTTTGTTTCTCAATGATTTTGATGTAACAACTGTCCTTTCTTGTTCAGGGTCTTTGCTCCTATTGACCTCACTCAAAAATTTCATTCCCTACCTAACCCCTATACCACTTTAAAACCCACCTTAAAAAAAAAAAAATTCTTCCACACAAAAATCTTTCTTCTTCCTTTTGTATACTCTCCAAATATTCTGTATATCTAACATAAAATGTAGAATAATTTTAATAATCAACTGTCTTGATAGTTGTTACCAGTCCTTCCCACTAGAGTGTACACATTGTGAGGGTAAGGAATGGGCTAATTCTCTTTAGCACTATTATCTTCAACATTTAGTTCAATGCTTGCTATATAGACACAATATTTTTTTGTTTTATGTGTATACAAGGAACAATGCAAGTGTGGAAAAGAACAAGTATATGTGAGTTTTGTTGGTACACAGAGAGAAGTTGAGAAAGCTCTTAAGTGTCTTCTGGATCTCTAATTTCCTTCTAATGAAAGTGGTTGCAGCTATTGACACCTAAGAAAAATCGATCTCATTTTGCATCATGTGATTATACTTCATGAGCTTCAACTTATTGACCAATAGATCACTCTAACAAAAGCCATGCACCTAGTGGTTAGAGAAAGCGGAAAGCTAGTTTCTGAGATAACCTCACATGTGAATGCTGTACCTTACTTCTATACTGAGTTCTATACTGCATGATGATTGATTGAACTAATAAGCATCTTACTTGGGTAGGAGTTCAAATTTCAGACAGACCAGAGATATAGAGATAATTTTTAAAGAATGGTAGTCATTGTAGAAGAAGATATAGAAAATAAAAGAAGAAATTAAAGTAGAATAGCAGAGTACTGAGAACACTGTCCTTTGAATGACAGTCTTGAGAATAAGGAAAAGCAGATATCTTTTTTTTTTTTTTTTAATGGGTGACAGACAAGATAGCATTACCACAATATTCTTGGTCTTTCCTGTTGTACATTGAGAGGCAGGGATTCATTCTACTGTTTTACTTAAGGTCTAGCTGTGTGGTTGCTGTCATGATTTCTTTTGTTTCTTTATTTTATGTCTATCTTCATAATCAACCATCTCTACTTGGATAATTTGATCTTGTGACTCTTACTTTTGACACATCTTTTCTGTCCTTCTGATAGATCTTTTCTGAGAAAAAAAAATCAAGATTATAAACTGCATTCTAAGGTTAGTCAGCAATGATCATCTTTTATCAGGGTACTGATTATATTCTTGTAAAATTTTACCATTTATTTGGATGGATTTTCTTTGACAAAAATCAATTTTTGCTACAAATAAGTAAAAATTTGTGTTAATTTCCTTTAGTATCTTATGTATTTCTAAGTTCATTACAATTATCTACACTTTCAATATTAGTATAACTTGAAAATAAAGATTAACCTACACAAAATTATAAATAGAATTATATACATTCACCAGGTTATCAGGTTCATTAGATCACTTACCTATTTGCCCTGTAATCAAATTCATGCTATAGCAAATAAAATAGAATATTCAAACATGAAATTTCACATATGTGTGCAAACACATGCTCTCACAATATTCCATGATGTTTAATCATAGACTGAAAGACTGCATTAAATTCACTGTTATTATTTTTTTATCATAACATTTGAAAGCTTGAAAAAGTTTGTCAAATCTGAGGTCAGTATTATCTTAAAAGGACCCTATATATTTTACAAAGGGAATTTTATTATTTTTCTTTGTTCAGTGTATGTCTTGGGAAAAACATAACAGATTTGATGAAACTGTGAACTAATACAGTGATTTCAGCTAAATACATATTTTATAACAATGACACCCCTTATTGTTGCCCTATGTGTCTTTTCAGGAAATAAAAAAGTAAATGTTCAAGTTAGGGTCAAGATCTCTAAAGACCCTCCTGAAAAGGTATTTGTTTGAAACATGTCATTAGAGATTACACAACCAGTAAAGCAGCAATTTCCAGCCATTCAAGAGATTATAAACCACCACAGATAATCTTGATAAGGACCACAATTAAAAAAACAATCTGACCCAGGCCTTGTGCTGTGTGCTGTGCGTGGTCTCATCCGATTATTTGCAGCCCCAAGAACTGCAGCCCGCCAGGCTCCTCTGTCCATGGAGCCTTCTAGGCAAGAATACCTGAATAAATTGCCATTTCCTCCTCCAAGAAATCTTCCTGACCTAGAGATCCAAGGAACCTGGTCTCTTGCCTCTCCTGCATTGCAAGCCGATTCCTTCTGGCTAAGCCACCAGGGAAGCCCATCCAGGCCTTAAGGTACTATAAAAAATCCTTACAGGCATCTAGTCAAGAAAGCCAAATCTTTAAGAATGGCAAACATTTATTAAGGTAACTTGGACCCTCAAAAGAATTGGTGACAGAAGATGATGCTTGAATCAAACAAGAACATTTCTTGCCTCCTCTGTCTCGTTGCATCATCATCTTTGGGCAACATTCCTCTGTATGTTGCCGAGCCTTCTGCTGAGATGTGTCCCTTCCTTTTGTGCTGGTTCAGCTGTCCTTGCTCAGTTATCTGGTGTATAGACTGGCATAAGATCCGTGTCCATTTATGATGCATTGTCATGTGTGATCATTAAATGCTTTAAAGTGTAGCTTCAAAAGAAAAGAAAAAAGATAAAAATATTTTAAATACATTTCAAAATGTTGAGGTTCTATCTTAATTATGATTTTTATAGACATCCCAGAGTATACTTAATAATTATTATATTTTTGCAACAAAATGCAATAAAATAGTAAATTTTATATCACGTAATGCTTAATGCATCTGGTTTTGGATGGAACATATTGATATCTTTATCATGCTGTGGTTTAACATTTGATAAAAATGAATGTTTTGATAGAAATATGTTGTTATATTCTCAAATAATAAAAAAGGAATGCTAGCTTGGAAGTGCTTCAAGAAATAGGCCTTAATTATTATATAACAGAATAATATGAAAAGAGTGAATAGGTAATATGACATATTGGTGAATTTCAGTTTGTGGGTACAATAGAATATAAAACTGTCATCATTTCAAAGAATCAGACAGAAAGTTATGAATAAAAAGTATCAGGGTGAATATTGATGAAAAAGAACTTTCTGGAACATTCAATTCGCTCTTCCCTAGTCCCCTCTTTGTTATGAAATAATGAAGTGTAACCATCAAGAGCTTTAATATTCTACTAAGACAAAGTGAAATCTTTGATAAAAACAACTGAGTTTTTCCTACAGAGCAAGTATAAAATAGGGATCTCCATTATAAAATTAATTACAAATGCAGTTGATATCAGAAAATTACAACCATTACTCAAATTTATAAACTCATATATTTAAAGCAGAGTGGGCTATTAGTTCTAGGAAAAATTGCTTTGTCAAATGACACATTTAAATACTCTAAAAGTTCAAATCAAACTGCATGGAAAACTTAACTGTTAAATCTGCATCCTCAATGATATATCTTTGAAAAGGAGGTGAGAAGTACATTACCAGTAGCTTCCTATTCTTCTGAAAATATCTTGTGAAAGTTGTCAATTTTTAAGAATAGTTTGAATGACAAAAGGTAAAAAGTTGGTGGAATAATTGCTTGAGGGGGAGAGAGTATGGTCTGGAAAAACATAAAGTAAGCTGCCATATAGGAAACATTATAAACGTGATCTATATGAGGATTCTTTTAAAAATGAGTTATAATTGTAATAATGATAATAATTTGTGCTATTTTATCCCTAAGTGCCTTGAATATACTGTCTGTACTAAAAAGCTTTATTTCTGGAAACATAAGCCAGAAAGGGTATTTGGAATTATTCTAAGAATAATAACAGCTACACTTTACTGAATGCTTACTGAATAAATTCACTTTGTATCTTTTCTTTTCACAACAAACTACAGGTTAGTATTAGTGTCCAAGTACATCCACAGAGCCCAAATTGCTAGAAATTTACTTTTGTGTTGTTCAATCGGTAAATTCTGTCTGAATCTTTTGTAATCCCATGGACTATAGCCCATCAGGCTCCTCTGTCCAAGAGACAAGAATACTGAAGTGGGTTGCCATTTCCTTCTTCCGGAACTAGTGATTGAAGGGATTTAAAGGCAAATGGTCTGGTTTAGCAATCTGTTTCCTTTCTACTATTCCATATTGTCACTAAACTGTGTGTCAACAGAAAACAACCTAGAAGCAAGACTAAAACAACAACAAAAAAAACATTTATTTGGTCAAATAATTGGAATTCAGGCCATACAGGTTCATATATAAACCCAAACCCTGTTGTACTAAAGAGCAAAAGGAAGGGGCTTTTAAAGGTTAACACAGAGGTTTGCATTACAAGCATTTACATTGGGGCATATTTAAATTGTAGTTGGAAGCAGAAATTGGTGATCGTTTAATCACTAAGTCCTGTCCAACTCTCATGACCCCATGGACTGTAGCCTGCTAGGCTCCTCTGTCCATGGGATTCTCCAAGAAAGAATAATGGAGAGGGTAGCCATTGGGTCAATCCCTGGGTCTCATGCACTGCAGTCAGATTCTCCATGGTCTGAGCCACTAAGGTAGCCCAATCCCTCTTGGCAAAACATGATTCATTGCTTAAACTGTCACCAGTGGTGGTGGTTTAGTCACCAAGTCGTGTCTGACTCTTGCGACCCCATGGCCTATAGCCTGCCAGGCTCCTCTGTTTATGGGATTCTCCAGGCAAGAATACTGGAGTGGGTTGCCATTTCCTTCTCCAAGGGATCTTCCCAACCAAAGAATCGAGCCTGGGTCTCCTGCATTGCAGGCAGATTCTTTACCGAATGAGCAACAAGGGAAGATCCATAAAGCTGACACTGCTGTTAAGTAACTTTAGTCGTGTCTGACTCTGTGTGACCCTATAGATGGCAGCCCACCAGGCTCCCCCATTCCTGGGACTCTCCAGGCAAGAACAGTGGAGTGGGTTGCCATTTCCTTCTCCAATGCATGAAAGTGAAAAGTGAAAGTGAAGTCTCTCAGTCATGTCTGACTCTTTGCAACCACATGGACTGCAGCCTACCAGGCTCCTCCATCCATGGGAGTTTCCAGGCAAGAGTACTGGAGTGGGGTGCCACTGAGGGAGTTAAAGTAAGGATTACTGACTATGCCAAAGCCTTTGACTGTGTGGATCACAAAAACTGTGGGAAACTCTTTAAGAGATGGGAATACCAAACCATCTGACCTGCCTCCTGAGCAATCTGTATGCAGGTAAGGAAGCAATAGTTAGAACTGGACATGGAACAACAGATTGGTTCCAGATCAGAAAAGGAGTACATCAAGGCTGTATACTGTCACCCTGCTTATTTAACTTATATGCAGAGTACATCATGAGAAATGCTGGATGGAGGAAGCACAAGCTGGAATCAAGATTGCTGGGAGAAATATTAATAACCTCAGATATGCAGATGATGCCACCCGTATGGCAGAAAGCAAGGAAAAACTAAAGAGACTCTTGATGGAAGTGAAAGAGGAGAGTGAAAAAGTTAGATTAAAAATCAACATTCAGAAAACTAAGATCATGGCATCTGGTCCCAATACATCATGGCAAATAGACGGGGAAACAATAGAAACAGTGAGAGACTTTATTTTCTTGGGCTCAAAAATCACTGCACATGGTGACTGCAGCCATGAAATTAAAAGACGCTTGCTCCTTGGAGGAAAAGCTATGACCAACCTAGAGAGCATATTAAAAAGCAGAGACATTACTTTGTTGACAAAGGTCCATCTAGTCAAAGCTACGGTTTTTACAGTAGACATGTACCGACCTGAGAGTTGGACTATAAAGAAAGCTGAGTGAGGAAGAATTGATGCTTTTAAATTGTGGTGTTGGAGAACTCTTGAAAGTCCCTTGGACTGAAAAGAGATCCAGTAAATCCTAGAGGAAATTGGTCCTGAATATTCACCGGAAGGACTGATGCTGAAGCTGAAGCTCTGATACTTTGGCCACCTGATGTGAAGAACTGGCTCATTTGATAAAAACCTGATGCTGGGAAAGATTGAGGGCAGGAGGAGAAGGGACATCAGAGGGTGAGATGGTTGGATGGTATCACCAACTCGATGGACATGAATATGAGTAAACTCCAGGAGTTGATCACAAAGAGTCGGACACAACTGAGCGACTGAACTGAACTGACTGAACCCTAACCATCAGATGTTGCAGATGTTCTCTCAGAGGCCTCAGAATATTTACAATTTGGCCCATTTCAAAATTTATGGTTCTACCTGATGAAGATGTGGGTAAGGTCCACCCTTTTAATGGCGCTTAAATCTTTTGACATACATACACCATTTTATTTCACATTTTATATTTCCCTCATTTGGTCAACATTGTTTTCTCTGAAAATGTCCATTTTAAGTTTGATCCTTTTAAATTTGCTTTGTCTCACATCTCTGGGATGGACCTGTCCCAGAAAGTCATGTCCCACAGAAGTCAGTATCATGAGAGTTAGGCCACATTTGAGCAGCTACCAGGCAGCCAAGAAGTGATCCATAGGCATTTTTCCCAACTGGGAACTTAATCAAGCCACCTAGATAAATAAGCCTTATTTATCATTACAACCAGTGACTGACCTTGACAGTTGTAGCAATCCTGGAGAAGATCTGAGTAAGCAAGAGCATAAAAAGTACAAGTAGCCTAAGTACATAAAGTATGTACGTACATAAAAGTACAGAGAACAATTAATTATGGCTCACATATAGATATCAGTTATTATATTCCTTGGGCTTCCCTGGTGGCTAGCTGGTAAAGAATCCGCCTGCAGTGTGGGAGACCTGGGTTCAATCCCTGGGTTGGGAAGATCCCCTGGAGAAGGGAAAGGTGATCCTCTCCAGTATTCTAGCCTGGAGAATTCCATGGACTGTGTAGTCCATAAGGTCGCAAAGAGTCAGACACAACTGAGTGACTTTCACTATATTCTTTATATGTTACTAAATGCCCCATTTATATTAACATTTAACCCTAATAACAACTTTATGAAATAGACATACTATTATGCCCATTTTGCTGGTCAGGAAGTGAAAATACAGAGTGGGGAACGTAGAGAGTCTTTGGAACTTCTACTAGGGGCATTAACTATTGTTAAATATGAATGAATAATTCTCTTTCACTTTTCAGTTTGTTACTGGCAGAACTTGACAAATGACTTCTAGGAAGCCAAAGATGATTTTTTTTTTGTCTCTTATAGACATATATTATTCTGAAAAAGCCAAAGATGTGATCATGCAGTTAAAGACTGAATTTTGCAGCCTGAGACTGGATTTTTTTTTTTAACAAGTGACATATTATATAGTACAATATAACTATGGTTACTTATCAGTTTATCAAACACTGAGGGAAGCAAAAGAAAAACAGAAATTAATGCTTGGAGCAAATTACAAACCCAATATTGAGCCCTCAAGCTGTCAGTTGAGATTTCTATATGTCAGGCTTGAAACATCTTCAGATAGAGTGAGGGCAGGCAGGGGCAATCTGACACATTTTTATGGTTTGCAATTTTAATGCCCCAGATGATGTCATCAGTTATATTGGTAAAATTTCTGAATGGTCCATACAGCAACAGTACAGAGACTGGATAAACATGAGCTACTATGACAACTTTTCTATAGTTTATATTAAGCCGTCTAATTTCACTTTGGAGAACTAACAGAGAAAAAGGCAGTTTTTTTTTTTTTATAGAACTTTTTTTTTAATTGAAGTATGGCTGATTTACAGTGTTGTATCAGTCTCACATTTTACAAAAACATGACTAAATTCTGCGCATTCATTCTTTTTAAAATATTCATTTTCATTATGGTTTATCCAAGTAGATTGGATATACTTCCCAGTATTATACAGCAGGACCTTGTTGTTTATCAGTTCTCAGTGCAATAGTATCCATCTATCAATGCCAAATTCCCAGTTCATCCCTCTCCTCCCCTTCCCCTAGGCAACAACAAGTCTGATCTCTAGGTCTGTGAGTCTGTTTCTGTTTTGTAAATAGGTTCATTTCTACCTTAACCTACTAGATTCCACATATAAGTGATATTATGTGGTATTGTGGAGAAGGCAATGGCACCCCACTCCAGTACTCTTGCCTGGAAAATCCTATGGACAGAGGAGCCTGGTGGGCTGCAGTCCATGGGATCACTAACAGTCGGACATGACTGAGCGACTTCACTTTCACTTCTCACTTTTATGCATTGGAGAAGGAAATGGCAACCCACTCTGGTGTTCTTGCCTGGAGAGTCCCAGGGATGGGGGAGCCTGGCGGGCTGCCGTCTATGGGGTCACACAGAGTCGGACACGACTGAAGCGACTTAGCAGCAGCAGCAGCAGCAGCAGCATGTGGTATTTGTCTTTCTCTTTCTGACTTACTTCGCTTAGTATGATAATCTCTATTTGTATTCATTTTTTTTTATGAACAAGTAGTTTCCATTGTACATATGTACCATGTCTTTACCCATTCATCTGTCAAAGGAAATCTTAATTTTCTATGTTTTGGCTATTGTGAATAGTGCTGCTATGAACACAGGGGTGCATGTATCTTTTTGGATTATAGTTTTGTCTGGCTATATACCTAGACTGAACTGAACTGGCAATATACCCAGATGTTGGATTGCTGGATAACATGTTAATTCTATTTTTAGTTTTCTGAGGAACCTTCATAATGTTTTTTGACAGTGGTTGCATCAACTTACACTCCCACTGACAGTATAGGAGGTTTCCTTTTTCTCCACACCCTCTCTGGCATTTGTTATTTGTAGACCTTTTAATGATGGGCATCCTGACCAGTGTGAGGTAGTAACGCCATTGTACTTTAAATGTGCATTTCTCAAATAATTAGTGATGGTGAGTGTCTTTTCACGTGCATACTGGCTATAGATATGTCTTCTCTGGAAAAATGACTATTAAGACCTTCTGCCCATTTTTTTGCTTGGGTGATTTGTTTACTCTTGAGTTGGAAATATTTTTCCCATTACATAGGTTGTCTTTTTTTATGGTTTCCTTTGCTCTGCAAAACTTATAAGTTCGATTAGGTAGCACTTATTTATTTTTGTTTTTATTTCTGTATCATGGGAGACTGACCTAAGAAAACATCAGCCCACCAAAACTGAATCAAGAAGAAATAGATAATTTGAAAAGACAGATCACTAGATGTGAAAAAGAGTCTGTTAAAAAAAAAAAAAATCTTCCTACAAACAAAATTCCAGGGCCAGATGGCTTCATAGGCAAATTATACCACGGATACATAGAATAATTTATACCTATTCTTCTCCAACTCTTCCAAAAGATTGAATAGGAGGGAATACTACCAAAAATATGCATTGAAACCACCATCACACTGATATCAAAATAAGACAAAGACATCATCAAAAAAAGAAAATGACAGGCCAATATCTTTCACTAATATAGGTGCAAAAATTCTTAGGAAAATATTAGCAAATGAAGTCCGCAACACATGAAAAAATCCTACACCATGACCAAGTGAGATTTATTCCAAGCTAACAAGGATTGTTCAACATATACAAATCAATCTATGTAATACACGGTGATAGCAACAGCAAAAAATCAAAAACAGAATGATCACCTCAATAGATGCAGAAAAAGTATTTGACAAATTTGACATTTATTTACTAATAGCTGTAAAAAGAAGAGAAGTTAAAAGCAAAAAAGAAAAGGAAAGATACAAGCATCTGAATGCAGAGTTCCAAAGAATAGCAAGAAGAGAAAAGAAAGCCTTCCTCAGTGATCAATGCAAAGAAATAGAGGGAAACAACAGAATGGGAAAGACTAGAGATCTCTTCAAGAAAATTAAAGATACCAAGGGAACATTTCATGCAAAGATGGGCTCAATAAAGGACAGAAATGGTCTGGACCTAACAGAAGCAGAAGGTATTAAAAACAGATGGCAAGAATACACGGAAGAACTGTACAAAAAAGATCTTGAAGACCCAGATAATCAAGATGGCGTGATCACTCACCTAGAGCCAGACATCCTGGAATGTGAAGTCAAGTGGGCCTTAGAAAGCATCACTATGAACAAAGCTAGTGGAGGTGATGGAATTCCAGTTGAGCTATTACAAATCCTGCAAGATGATGCTGTGAAAGTGCTGCTCTCAATATGCCAGCAAATTTGGAAAACTCAGCAGTGGCCACAGGACTGGAAAATGTCAGTTTTCATTCCAATCCCAAAGAAAGACAATGCCAAAGAATGCTCAAACTGCTGCACAACTGCACTCATCTCACACGCTAGTAAAGTAATGCTCAAAATTCTCCAAGCCAGGCTTCAGCAACACATGAACCATGAACTTCCAGATGTTCAAGCTGGTTTTACCAAAGGCAGAGGAACTGGAGATCAAATTGCCAACATCCGCTGGATCATGGAAAAAGCAAGAGAGTTCCAGAAAAATATCTATTTCTGCTTTATTGACTATGCCAAAGCCTTTGACTGTGTGGATCACAATAAACTGTGGACAATTGTGAAAGAGATGGGAATACCAGACCACCTGACCTGCCTCTTGAGAAATCTGTATGCAGGTCAGGAAGCAACAGTTAGAACTGGACATGGAACAACAGACTGGTTCCCAATAGGAAATTTTATTGACTATGCCAAAGCCTTTGACTGTGTGGATCACAATAAACTGTGGACAATTCTGAAAGAGATGGGAATACCAGACCACCTGACCTGCCTCTTGAGAAATCTGTATGCAGGTCAGGAAGCAACAGTTAGAACTGGACATGGAACAACAGACTGGTTCCCAATAGGAAAAGGAGTACATCAAGGCTGTATATTGTCACCCTGCTCATTTAACTTATATGAGGAGTACACCATGAGAAACCTGGGCTAAGAGAAGCACAAGCTGGGATCACGATTGCTGGGAGAAATATCAATAACCTCAGATATGCAGATGACACCACCTTTATGGCAGAAACTGAAAAGGAACTAAGAAGCCTCTTGATGAAAGTGAAAGAGGAGAGTGAACAAGTTGGCTTAAAGCTTAACATTAAGAAAATTAAGATCATGGCATCTGGTCTCATCACTTCATGGGAAATAGATGGGGAAACAGTGGAAACAGTGTCACAGTTTTATTTTTTGGGACTCCAAAATAATTGTAGATGGTGACTGTAGCCATGAAATTAAAAGACGCTTAATCCTTGGAAGGAAAGTTATGATCAACCTAGACAGCGTATTCAAAAGCAAAGACATTACTTTGCCAACAAAGTTCCGTCTAGTCAAGGCTATGGTTTTTGCAGTAGTCATGTATGGATGTGAGAGTTGGACTGTGAAAAAAGCTGAACACCGAAGAACTGATGCTTTTGAACTGTGGTGTTGGAGAAGACTCTTGAGAGTCCCGTGGACTGCAAAGAAATCCAACCAGTCCATTCTAAAGATCAGTCCTGGGTGTTCTTTGGAAGGAGTGATTCTAAAGCTGAAACTCCAGTACTTTGGCCACCTCATGCGAAGAATTGACTCATTGGAAAAGACCCTGATGCTGGGAGGGATTGGGGACAGGAGGAGAAGGGGATGACAGAGGATGTGATGGCTGGATGGCATTACCAACTTGATGGATGTGAGTTTGAGCGAACTGCAGCAATTGGTGATGGTCAAGGAGGCCTGGCGTGCCTCCCTCATGGGATCGCAAAGAGTCAGACATGACTGCGCAACTGTACTGAACTGAACATGATAAAATAAGTATATAGAGAGCACATCTCAACATAATAAAATGTACTCATGACAAACTCATAACTAATATAATGCTCAATGGTAAAAAGCTGAAATGCTTCCCACTGAAATCTGGAACAAGACAAAGATGCTCATTATCACTACTTCTATTCAACATAGTATTGAAAGTCCTAGCCAAGCAATCAGATAAGAAAAATAAGTAAAATTATCCAAATTGAAAGAGAAGAGGTAAACTTGTCACTGTATGCAGATCACATATGGAAAAATCATAGATTTGACTATTCAGACCTTTTTCAGCAAAGGAATTGGAGCTAGTCAAGATAAGAGTTTCCAGAGGAGATGCTGTGCTTCTTTTGTATCTCCAATACATAGGGAAAAAATTTGAATTATAAGTCTTTGAATATAAATAGGGGATGTTCTGGGAACATTGAAGTGCCTCTTCAACTTTAGTTCTAGTTTTGGAAGACTGGGAAATAAGGACCATTCCTCCCAATTCCTCAAAAAGTTAAGTTATAACCTTGATGTTAAAGGACTGATACATGCTTTCACCTATGCTGGACATCCCACCCCCACCCCAATGGGTAAATTTAGCCTAGAGGAGAAGGGCTGTAAATATCAGCTTCTCATTTGATCAATTTTTTATTACAAAGTTACACTAAAACTTCTTTTTAGTAACGTCAGTTTTTTGTGATGTGCTTCGTCGCTCAGTTGTGTCCTACAGTGTGACCCCATGAAACTGTGTCCTGCCAGGCTCCTCTGTTCATGGGGATTCTCCAGGCAAGAATACTGGAGTGAGTTGTCATGCTCTCCTCCAGAGGATCTTCCCAACCTGCTAAGTCACTTCAGTCATGTCCGATTCTGTGCGACCCAATAGATGGCAGCCCACCAGGCTCCCCCCGTCCCTGGGGTTCTCCAGGCAAGAACACTGGAGGAGGTTGCCATTTTCTTCTCTAGTGTATGAAAGTGAAAAGTGAAAGTGAAGTCATTCAGTCATGTCCGACCCTCAGCAACCCCATGGACTACAGTTTTCCAGGCTCCTCCATCCATGGGGTTGCCCAGGCAAGTGTACTGGAGTGGGGTGCCATTGCCTTCTCTGCTTCTCAACCTAGGGATGTTCAATTCAGGTCTCCCACATTGCAAGCAGATTCTTTACTGTATGAGCCATCAGGGAAGCCCAAGAATACTGAAGTGTGTAGCCTTCTCTTCTCCAAGGGAACTTCCCAACTCAGGAATCCAAGCAGGGTCTTCTGCATTGCAGGTGGATTCTTCACCAGCTGAACTATCTGGGAAGTCCCTGACAATTTTCAGCTGAGCCAAACAGTAAATATTGGGGAAATACTGAACACCTCAAAACAATTCAAAGTATATTATCTTTACAAACTCTAGAGTCACTCCCAAAGATTGAGAAATTAAATAACTGACAACTTGCATGTCCTAGGCAGGCAGAAGGATAATTCTCATTCTTAAGATGTAAACTAAGACAAGCAAGAAGGCAATAGATTTGGGGAGAGAAATCCTTAGGGATAAAAATGGGGTCAATAACAAATAGGTATGGATTGGGAAAAAAGGAAGATAAAAATGTGAAATTTTATTTCTCTGTCTCAACTGGATATAGTAATGCAGGGGGGCTGATTCTAATAAAAATTCTCACCCTTAGTGGTCTTCTTTTAGTTTTTCCAGTATGCCATCTGCAGGTTCTGAGTCAGGTTTAAAGTTGGAGTGTAATTTCATTATTTCCTAGAAATCAAAAAGTTTTTCTCTCTCTTTTTTTTTTAAATTAATTTTTAATTTCACCTCTGTTGCTTAAGGGAATAACACATCAGTTTACCAGGTAATTCTTGAGTCTTGTCAGCTCTGGGAGAGGCACACACTGTAGCCATCCTTCAAAGTTAGATATGGAGTGTAACTTAGTGGATTTGTTTACAATTAATTAGTTTTTTTTAGGTACCATTTATCCTTTTTATTTTTATTTTTTACAGTGAAACTTTCAATAAAGCCATTTTGAAATTAGAAGACTTTGCCTTTAAGTAAACTCTTTTCTAAATTCCCTTTCCCTCCCTCTCTCTTTACATTTTTAAAAATGTATTTTAATAAGAAGATAATTGTTTTACAATATTTTGTTGGTTTCTGCAGTACAACAATGGGGCTCAGACTAAGTATTCATATAACTCTTTCTTCTTGAACCTCCCTCCAACACCCCATCCCACCTTTATAGATCATCCAGAGCACTGGGCTGAGTTCCCTATGTTCTATAACAACTTCCTACTATTTATTTTACACATGATAATGTGATATATGCCTTATCAGAAAGTGAAGAGGAATTAAAGAGCCTCTTGATGAAAGTGAAAGAGGAGAGTGAAAAAGTTAGATTAAAACTCAACATTCAGAAACTAAGATCATGGCATCTGCTCCCATCACTTCATGGAAAAGAGATGGGGAAAAAATGGAAACAGTGACAGACTTTATTTTGGGGGGCTCCAAAATGACTGCAGATGGTGACTGCAGACATGAAATTAAAAGACACTTACACCTTGGAAGGAAAGTTATGTCCAGCCTAGATAGTATATTAAAAAGCAGAGATATTACTTGGCTGACAAAGGCCCATCTAGTCAAAGCTATGGTTTTTCCAGGAGTCATGTATGGATGTGAGAGTTGGACTATAAAGAAAGTTGAGTGCCAAAGAACTGATACTTTTGTTGGAGGAGACTCTTGAGAGTCCAACCAGTCAGTCCTAAAGGAAATCAGTCCTGAATGTTCATTGGAAGGACTTATGCTGAAGATGAAGCTCCAATACTTTGGCCACCTGATGCAGAGAGCCAAATCATTGGAAAAGACCCCGATGCTGTGAAAGATTGAGGGCAGGAGGAGAAGGGGACAACAGAGGATGAGATGGTTGGATGACATCACTGACTCGATGGACATGAGTTTGAGTGAACTCTGGGAATTGGTAATGGACAGGGAAGCCTGGCGTGCTGCAGTCCATGGAGTCCTGAAGAGTCGGACACGACCTAGTGACTGAACTGAAGGTATTATGTGTGAATGATTTTAATCTGATTGGAACATTCTCAATAATGGCCATTGTAATTACTGGAGGGTTGGCAGCAGTTTTGTAGGAACTTAGCTGCAAATGTTCAGTACACATTTCTGTCCAGCCATATTTTAGCACCCTCAACTTGATGGTTACCAAGTCAAGCTCTCAGGACATAAAATATGCTCAGTAAGATTTTGCCATCTTTGCAGATATTACAAATGTGTCAAAGTGGTACTCGACTCTTTAGAAATTAAAGATCTCATTCAATTTGCCCAGTCTTGAATTGTCTATGATAGCTATTTTCAATCCACTAGGATCAAAATTTACAAGAGAAAGATTGTGATTTCTCAGTACAAAACTAGCTAGAATCCTTGAGGTAGGAGTCTCTAGAGGAGACTTAGGAAAAGACAGTCCAATAATGTGGAAAAATGCACACACAGAAAAGAGTAGGTCGATACTTAGCAAGCAGGGAAACCCTTCCAGTGGTAATGAAAAAGAAAATGTAGAGTGCTCATCAAGTAGGGAAACTTCTACTGAGGAGCAGCCTGCCAGCAGTGATTGCTCTGGACCAACACAACTGTACCTTCTCTCAGAGAAAGGTGACTCCTTCAAATAGACGGGGGACTATCAGTGCCTGAGAGGACTCATGGTGAAAGGAGCTGCCATTCACTGACACCATGAGCGCAAAAGTCTCATACACCACTCCAGAAGACTCCTGTCCTACAGCAGTGAGATTGCCTCAGGTCCTACTTCCAACACAAAGTATGTCAACCTAGGCAAACCCAGAAGGCAACACGCAAACAAAAATCATTTATTTGGAATAGAATAATTGTAATTTGGGACATACAGAATCAGATAGTGACCCAAAGATTGTCTTAACTGGGAAATAAAATTCAGGAGCTTTTAAAGGCAAAGAAAGGAAATGTATATTTTATTTTATTTTTTATTTTTACTTTATTTTACTTTAAAATACTGTATTGGTTTTGCCATACATTGACATGAATCCACCATGGGTTTACATAAGTTCCCAATCCTGAACCCCCTTCCCACCTCCCACCCCATATCATCTCTCTGTATCATCCTCATGCACCAGCCCCAAGCATCCTGTATCCTGTATCAGACATAGACTGGTAATTTGTTTCTTACATGATAGTATACATGTTTCATTGCCATTCTCCCAAATCATCTCAGAGTCCAAAAGTCCATTCTCTACATCTGTGCCTCTTTTGCTGTCCGCATACAGGGTTATCATTACCATCTTTCTAAATTCCATATATATGTGTTAGTATACTGTATTGGTGTTTTTCTTTCTGGCTTACTTCACTCTGTATAATTGGCTCCAGTTTCATCTATCTCATTAGAACTGATTCAAATGTATTATTTTTAATGGCTGAGTAATACACCATTGTGTATATGTACCACAGCTTTCTTATCCATTCATCTGCTGATGGACATCTAGGTTGTTTCCGTGTCCTGGCTATTATAAACAGTGCTGCGATAGTACATGTGTCTTTTTCAATTCTGGTTTCCTTGGTGTGTATGCCCAGCAGTGGGATTGCTGGGTCATATGGCAGTTCTATTTGCAATTTTTAAAGCAATCTCCACACTGTTCTCCATAGGGGCTCTATTAGTTTGCATTCCCACCAACAGTGTAAGAGGGTTCCCTTTTCTCCACACCCTCTCCAGCATTTATTCCTTGTTGACTTTTGGATCACAGCCATTCTGACTGGTGTGAAATGGTACCTCATTGTGGTTTTGATTTGCATTTCTCTGATAATAAGTGATGTTGAGCATCTTTTCATGTGTTTGTTAGCCATCTGTATGTCTTCTTTGGAGAAGTGTCTATTTAGTTCTTTGGCCCATTTTTTGATTGGGTCGTTTATTTTTCTGGAATTGAGCTGCATAAGTTGCTTGTATATTTTTGCGATTAGTTGTTTGTCAGTTGCTTCATTTGTTATTATTTTCTCCCATTCAGAAGGCTGTCTTTTCACCTTGCTTGTAGTTTCCTTTGTTGTGCAGAAGCTTTTAATTTTAATTAGATCCCATTTGTTTATTTTTGCTTTTATTTCCAGTATTCTGGGAGGTGGATCATAGAGGATCCTCTTTAACAAGTGGTGCTGGGAAAACTAGTCAACCACTTGTAAAAGAATGAAACTAGATCACTCTCTAACACCACACACAGAAATAAACTCAAAATGGATTAAAGATCTAAACATAAGACCAGAAACTATTAAATTCCTAGAGGAGAACATAGGCAAACACTCTCTGATGTATATTTTAAAAAATTAATTGGAGTTGGAAATAGAAACTAGTCTTGACTAGTGAAACATGATTGATGACTAAGGCTAACAGTAGAGGAAGGTAAAAATCTATTACCTTGACAATAGTGTTTTCCTAGAGCCCATGAAATATTTGTGTTTTAGCCCATTTCAAAAATTCATGATTCTGCCTGGTGAGGATGTGCCTTAGATCCTTTAGGTCTCCTGGCTGCATTTAAAACCCCTTGACATAAGGAATTCATTTTATTTCATGTTTTACACATGACAAATTCTTTATCTCAATAAATATTATGATGGAAAGTATTTTTAAAAAGAAAAAAAGGTGCATTTTTCAGCTATGGAGAAATATGTGATATGGAATGGAGATATTTTTCATAAAGTGGAAATTGCAGATAAGATTTTCATAATTATTTTAAAGGGTTTACTGCATAACATCAGTCTGTATATTAGCTTAAGAATATAAACATGAATTATGCACAATTCATTTTGTTGATACCATTAGCATGTTTTGTATATTACATTTAAACATAGAGCTTCTTTAAACTATAATGCAAGTATACTAATCAATTTTATCATAAACATTTTGTTTCTGACAAGTGGAACTATAAGTTACTGAACTTTAAAGACTCTTCAATCAGATTTTTCTTTTAATATAACTATTCAAGACCATAAAAGGATGATAACTATAAACTTTGCATAAAATAAAATATGACATGCCGTCTTTATTGCTTTACTTTCACGTTTTAGTGTCAAGCAGATATGTGAAGTAGTTTTCTTCAGAAAATCTGCTGAGAATAAACAGGAATCACACTCATTCCTGGGCTTCCTTGGTGGCTCAGCAGTAAAAGAATCCATCTGCAATGCAGGAGACACAGGAGAGGCGAGTTCAATCCTTGGGTCAGGAAGATCCCCTGGAGAAGGAAATGGCAACCCACTCCAGTATTCTTGCCTAGAAAATCCCATGGACAGATGAGCCTGGTGGACTCCTGTCCATAGGATACAGAGTCAGACATGCGTGAGAGACTGAACACACACACAGATACACACACACACTCACTCACACATACCACTCATTCCTGCTCCAAGTGCTTCTCTTCCGCCACACTCAATGAGCACATTATCTGTCAAATAGATATGCCTGAAAGCTCATTTAGAAAAATGGTATGCGTGTTGGACTTCCCTGGTGGCAGAGTGGATAAGAATCCACCAGCCAGAGCAAAATAAATGGGTTCAGTCCATGGTCCAGAAAGATTCCATTCCACAAAGCAACTGAATTGTGTGCTGCTACTACTGAAGTCCACGGGCCTGGACCTGTGCTCTGTAAGAGAAATCACCACAATGAGAAGCCCATGCACTTTAATAGAGACCCACTGCAACCAATAAATCAATAAATATTTTTTTAAAGTGGTGTATTTTGTCCACTTTTATGGAAAGAGAGTAAGACAATGATATCTATTCCATGTTAACTAACATATTACATAATTTATTCATGTAATGGGTGGTGCTAGTGATAAAGAATCTGTCTGCTAAAGCAGGATAGTCAAGAGATACAGATTCAATCTCTGGATCAGGAAGAGTCCCTGGAGGAGGAAATGGCAACCCACTCCAATATTCTTGCCTAGAGAACTCCATGGAGAGAGGAGCCTGGTGGGCTACAGTCCATGGGTTTGCAATCATCAGACATGTCTGAACTTTTGAGTATGGCACATGCATATAATAGAATGAGCGAAAGTGAAGTGGTGCTATTTGCTCAGTCGTGTCCAACTCTTTGCAACCCCATGGTCTGTGGCCCACCAGACTCCTCAGCCCATTGAATTCTTCAGGCAAAACACTGCAGTGGGTAGCCATTCCCTTCTCCAAGGAATCTTCCCAGCACAGGCATGGAGCCGGGGTCTCCTGAATTGCAGGCAAATTCTTTACCATCTGAAACAAAAGGGAAGCACCAATAGTATGAGTACCTACATAATATTTTGAGGATTAAATGTAGCAAATATACAACACCCAGTTTGTGGTGTACAGTGAAACTCAATATCTTTGAGAAATCAGATCAGTCAACAAATGAATATTAGTTACTTAGTATGAGCAACCTTGGAGAAAGAAATGGTAACTCTCCAGTATTCCTGTTTGGAGAATTCCATGGATAGAGGAGCCTGGAGGTTACAGTCCATCGGGTTGCAATAACACTTCACTTTCAAAATAAGCCACGTACTTTGCTATGTGCTAAAGAGTTGCCTCAATTGTGTCCGACTCTTTGAGACCCTGTGGACTGTAACCCACCAAGTTCCCTTGTGCACAGGTTTCTCCAGGCAAGAATACTGGAGTGGGTTGTCATGCCCTTCTCCAGGGGATCTTCCTGACCCAGGGATCAAACACTGGACTTTTCTGCATTGGCAGGTGGAGTCTTTTCCATTAGCGCCATCAAGTGTAAGTTCAGTTCAGTTCAGTTCATTTCAGGCACTCAGTCATGTCTGACTCTTCGCAACCCCATGGACTGCAGCACACCCACCTTCCTTGTCCATTACCAACTCCCAGGGCTTACTCAAAGTCATGTCCATAGAGTCAGTCATGCCACCTAACCATCTCATACTCTGTCGTCCCCTTCTCCTACCACCTTCAGTCTTTCCCAGCACCAGGATCTTTTCCAATGAATCAGTTCACATCAGGTAGTCAAAATATTGGAGTTTCAACTTCAGCATCAGGCATTCCAATGAATATTCAGAACTGATTTCCTTTAGGATAAACTGGTTGAATCTCCTTTCAGTCCAAGGGACTCTCAAGAGTGTTCTCCAACACCACACTTCAAAAGCATCAATTCTTTGATGCTCAGCTTTCTTTATAGTCCAATTCTCACATCCATACATGACTACTGGAACAGCCATAGCTTTGATTAGATGGACCTTTTTTGGCAAAGTAATGTCTCTGCTCTGCAATATGCTGTCTAGGTTGGTCATAGCTTTTCTTCCAAGGAACAAGTGTCTTTTAATTTCATGGCTACAGTCAACATTTTTGATGATTTTTGAGCTCCCCGAAAATAACGCCTCTCTACAGCCATAGCTTTGATTAGATGGACCTTTTTTGGCAAAGTAATGTCTCTGCTCTGCAATATGCTGTCTAGGTTGGTCTAGCTTTTCTTCCAAGGAACAAGTGTCTTTTAATTTCATGGCTACAGTCAACATTTTTGATGATTTTTGAGCTCCCCGAAAATAATGCCTCTCAGTGTTTCCACTGTTTCCCCATCTGTTTCCCATGAAGTGATGGGACCAGATGCCATGATCTTCGTTTTCTGAATGTTGAATTTTAAGCCAACTTTTTCACTCTCCTCTTTCACTTTCATCAAGAGACTCTTTAGTTCTTTGCTTTCTGCCATAAGGGTGGTGTCATCTGCATATCTAAGGTTATTGACATTTTTTCCAGCAATCTTGATTCCAGCTTGTGATTCATCCAGCCTGGCATTTCATATGATGTATTCTGCATGTAAGTTAAATAAGCAGGGTAACAATATACAGCCTTGACATACTCCTTTTCCCAATTGAAACAACTATATTGTTCTGAAGAGGAAAAGTTAGAATTCTTATATAACCTCCTGCTCCTTCTGCCTCTGTAACTCAGCTTGCTCCTTGCAAAGTCTGGATCACCTAGGTCTCAGAAAATGGGGACTCACAATACTAGGACCTAGAACTTACCTTACTCACCCTTGTCCTGCTCTTTGCAATTGCCATAGCCCCTAGCCCCTGAAAATCTGCAAACCCAGTTAATCATATCTGTCTGTGTATAAAAACTCCATAACTCCTTTGTTCGGGGCTCAGAGCTTGTAATGTTAAGTCCTCTGGGCCCGTCGACATAATAAACCTGAGTCCTCCAACTCTCCAAGGGTGATGCTTAGTTTCTCAAGTTCTGGTTTCTGCAACATTTCTGGAGGCCCCAGCGAGATTCCAATCACACCAGTCGCCTGAGCTGCTGGACTGATGGCTCGGCCGGGCTGGAACAAAGGAACCCCAAGACGAGGGAGGAGGCGCACCACCTGACGGTCTTCCGGGTTCTCTTTCACACTGGTGTTCTGACTCTCCAGATGGCCGAGCCCCAGCTGGACTCACTGGAGGGATGGACCAACTCACCAGGAATGGCCACAGGCTCAGGTAAGGCCCAGGGGCCAGTCCCCAGTCAGGTCTTACCCCAACGGGTAGAAGAGGAGGCTGATCTCCTCATTGGAGCTCCCAGGAAGGGAGCAGCAGTTAAGAAACCTGGGGACTCAGGAGAAGGGAGGCGCTGTCATAGCCTCTGAGTGACTGCGAGTGCATGATTTTGGAGTGAGAGAATTTTTTTGGAAACTGCAAAACCAATTCTTCTTTGCATATGCAATTAAAAACAACTGGCTTATTAAAAGACCTGCCTAGGAAAAAGCTTGAAGTTAACCTTTTCCATGTCCTTGAAATACACAGCCAACTTTGCCTAAGACCTCAGCCTTGGGCAAATTAGATATTCAAGCAAAGAAAATAAAAGGGGCCAAAGAGATATTTTAAATCTCAAACAGAAAGCCATAAGATCTCTGTCAGTCTGTCTGTCTGAATTTAGGTATGTCTCACTGTATGTCTTTTCTCTTCTTTTGATAATATTGTTTAAGTTGTAAATGAGTTCTAATTTAATTAGCCTAAAGAAAAGTAAGTGCTTACATATCAAACAATTCTAAATATTAGAAAAATTAACCTAAATAAATTTCAGATTTATGTAAACTGGGAAATATTCAATATTAAATATCTAATATTAATGTTTATTTGCTAATCTAATAAGGAAGTAAGATGTATGATTTTAACAGAGAAGATATAAAAAATAAAATCACATTTTATAAAGGGAAAACAAAGTAGGTCTGACTTACAGGTGGCTGTTACAAAGAGTGCTTAAAAAGTTTGTGAAAAGTGGACCCTGAAAAAAAATTTTGTGCATGGTTAGGACTGACTAAGTTTAAAATAAATTTAGTTAAGTTTTCCTAAATGAGTTTAAAGTAAGCTGGTCCATATATAGGTCTTTAGTTTCTTTAGATAGGTATATGCCTAAGTATTTTATTCTTTTCGTTGCAATGGTGAATGGATTTGATTCCTTAATTTCTTTTTCTACTTTCTCATTCTTAGTGTATAGGAATGCAAGGGATTTCTGTGTATTGATTTTATATGAACATGGTATGTTTCTCCATCTATTAGTGTCCTCTTTGATTTCTTTCATCAGTGTTTTATAATTTTCTATATATAGGTCTTTAGTTTCCTTTGGTAGGTATATTCCTAAGTATTTTATTCTTTTCATTGCAATGGTGAATGGAATTGATTCCTTAATTTCTTCTTCTACTTTCTCATTATTAGTGTATAGGAATGCAAGGGATTTCTGTGTGTTGCTTTTATATCCTGCAACATTACTATATTCATTGATTAGCTCTAGTAATTTTTTGGTAGAGCCTTTAGGGTTTTCTATGTAGAGGATCATGTCATCTGCAAACAGTGAGAGTTTTACTTCTTCTTTTCCAATCTGGATTCCTTTTATTTCTTTTTCTGCTCTGATTGCTGTGGCCAAAACTTCCAGAACTATGTTGAATAGTAGTGGTGAAAGTGGGCACCCTTGTCTTGTTCCTGACTTTAGGGGAAATGCTTTCACTTTTTCACCATTGAGGAGAATGTTTGCTGTGGGTTTGTCATATATAGCTTTTATTATGTTGAGGTATGTTCCTTCTATTCCTGCTTTCTGGAGAGTTTTTATCATAAATGGATGTTGAATTTTGTTGAAGGCCTTCTCTGCATCTATTGAGATAATCATATGGTTTTTATTTTTCAGTTTGTTAATGTGGTGAATTACATTGATAATTTGCGGATATTTCTTTCTCCATTTCCTCTGTTTTTTTTTTTTTTTTTTTCTAAAGTCCAAAAAGTGCCACTCTATTAAATAAATTACTTTTTTCTTTAATCAAATTTAATCAAATGACAATGTTGATTTGATGATCAACATTATAAAATCTAATCTCCTTCCGCCTTGCTCCCACTCCTGCCCAATTCTACCTAACAGAAAGGCCTTTCTGGAAGGTAAAACTGGGAAGAACTCATTAGGCTCCAAAGAATTTGAATTAGTTTCTGCTTCTTGATGCTGTTGAGAGCTTCCCTGATGGCTCAGAGGTTAAAGCATCTGCCTGCAGTGCGGGAGACCCAGGTTCAATCCCTGGGTTGGGAAGATCCTCTGGAGAAGGAAATGGCAACCCACTCCAGTACTCTTGCCTGGAAAATTCCATGGACTGAGAAGCCTGGTGGGCTACAGTCCATGGGGTCGCAAAGAGTCGGACACGACTGAGTGACTTCACCTTCTTGATGCTGTTAAGTCTTCAGAGGTCAGCTCTTAAGCTGTCACAGGGAAGTTTGCTGAGATTAGTTATCCAATAGAGCTCAAGTTGTAAAGAATGTTCCTGTGAAAGCAGGAGCTGCAGGAGTTGTGGATTCGATCCCTGTGTCAAAAAAACTCCCCTGGAGAAGGAAACGCCAAGCCACTCTGTTATTATTGTCTGAGAAAACCCATGGACAAAGGAGCTTGGTGCTCTCAAGAGTTGGACACTACTGAAGCAAGTGAGCACAGCCCTAACTTACCCCTTACTGATGTTAATGATAACAGTTGTTGTTTTGGTTCAGTTGCTAAGTTGTGTCTGATTGTTTTGTGACCCTATGGACTGTAGCTCACCAGGCTTCTCTGTCCATGGGATTTGCCAGGCATGGGTACTGGAGTAGGTTGCCATTTCCTTCCCCAGGTGATCTTCCCAACCCAGGGACTGAACACATGTTTCCTGCATTGGCAGGTGGATTCTTTACCATTGAGCCACCTGGGAAGCCTGATGCTAACAATTTGCACTCAAATATCAATCTGTTAAGGAATAAAGTGTAAGGGAAAGGGTAAGGAACCTAATTATTAAGTTCCTTTAAAGACCTCAATGAATTATTATTTCTTTAACCTATCAGTGGACAATTAGGTTGTTTTTAGATTTCTGTGTTTGCAATAATTTGGTAATGAAAATATTTATGCCTACATTTTTGCATATTTGTATGATTTTTATCTCTAGGCTAAATTTCTAAAATTGAAATTGCTGAGCCAAATACTTTTTTTACATTAAAATTTTTATAGATACTTCCAAGGTATGTCTAAAATTTTTACTAAGTTGCACTCACAATAATATTTAAAGTCATTTTTAAATTATGACATTTGAAAAATTGATTATTCATTTTATTTTCATAGAATTTAGTAAAATAACATACACGCTGTCATCAGTTTTTCTGTTAATTTCATATTTATATCCTAAATATTTTTCTATTAAAAATTTGTTTGTAGAGACTTCTTTTATATTAAAGAATTTTATTCTCTCTCAGAATATATGCACAAACAGTATTTCTTTAAAGTTGCCATTTATTTTTGACTTATTCTTTATAAGTCTTTATCTAAGCTTCCCTGGTGGCTCAGAGGGTAAAGCGTCTGCCTGCAATGAGGGAGATCCTGGCTTCCCTGGCTCAGGAAGATCCTCTAGAGAAGGAAATGGCAACCCACTCCAGTATTCTTGCCTGGAGAATCCCATGGATTGAGGAGCCTGGTAGGCTATAGTCCACAGGACTGCAAAGAGTTGGACATGACTGAGTGACTTCCCTCACATCACTTTATAAGTCTTTAACAGGCATATGTTCTTGGTTTTTATGTAGTTAAATTTCTTGCTGTTTTTCTTTATGGCTTCTGAACATCAGATTTAGGAAACTCTTTTTTCTAGTCACTTCAAAATGATACAATAGCTATCATTTTCTGAACGTCCACAATTTTGTCTGCATTGAATGGGAAAGTGGAGTGATGTATTAAGCCTGGTTGTTTTCAAATTTTCTTCCCATGAAATTGAATAACATTTGAGGATGGATCAGAGATAGCAGAAAGTGAAGTTGAGCCACCTTAAGCTGCTAAAAAAAAAAAAAGCCAAAAGCAAAGAAAAGTGTACATAAAAAAGAAATATTGGAAGAACACAGGGGTCAGAAAGTATCTATGATTGGGAGGAGTTGATAAGCTTCTCCAAAAGAGGCTGATTCAAAGATTTAGAATTTCTTGCCTATGTAAAGTACTGATAGAAGGAAGGGCCAATAATAGGTGATATTTTCCTTAACACTGAATGATAGGAAGATTGTACCTATTTTTGTTTCAATTTGCTCTGATTTCCAAAACAGCTTTGAACATAATGCTCTATTTGTAGTTCACTTACCAACAATTCAGACTTATTCAAGCATAAGGAATACCTTAATATCCCAAATGTACTTATTCCCTTACTCTTTGCTAGTAAATTATGCAATAAATGTTATTTTCAAATATGGACTACAGCAAGGAGATCAAACAGGTCAATTCTAAAGGAAATCAACCCTGAATATTCATTGGAAAGACTGATGCTGAAGCTGAAGCTAGCTGTTAGTCAAACTAGATTATAATTTTAAAAAATTTTAATGAATTAAATACTTTTTGTTACAATGTGATAACAACATTAAAATAACAATTTTAGAATCAAGTGCTTTATATTCACTGGATTGAACATTTAAATATATAAAATATCTTTAAGCACCTGAAGCAGTAGAGGAAATTTTGTATGATTTTGATAACTGAGAAGAATTAATATGGAAAAATAAACAATTTAGGGAAAGTAGACACAACTATATTGAACTAATTGTATTGTTTTATCTTGTTATTTTATTTTGGTATCAGAAGTGTCTACCGTAAAATATTACACAGCAAGTAACACAATAAATATGTAAAATGCATGTGACATCAGATTAATATACATAGTAAAATGAATATCTCAAAGTGATCAGAAAAAGACCAATCTCTTCTCAAAGAGACAAAATATTTCAGTAATCAGTTTAAATTAGAAACCAACAGCCAAAGAAGTTATGCTGCTGCTGCTGCTGCTGCTGCTAAGTCGCTTCAGTCGTGTCCGACTCTGCACGACCCCATAAAAGGCAGCCCACCAGGCTCCCCCATCCCTGGGATTCTCTAGGCAAGAATACTGGAGTGGGTTGCCATTTCCTTCTCCAGTGCATGAAAGTGAAAAGTGAAAGTGAAGTCGCTCAGTCATGTCCGACTCTTAGCGACCCCATGGACTGCAACCTACCAGGCTCCTCCACCCACGGGATTTTCTAGGTAAGAGTACTGGAGTGGGGTGCCATTGCCTTCTCCGAAGAAATTATGGCAGCCACCTAAAGCATTTCTGGTTAATGTCTCCATTATTATTACTTTACACTAGATTTTGAAAGGCAAAATAGAACTACAAACTCTAATTCTGGTGAGAACGTGAGGAATGGATACTCATTCAGTGTTAATAGAAATAATCATTGCTATTGCTTTTAAGAAGTATAAATTGTCTGTATCTTCAACATTAAAGTTTTCCCTGGTGGTTCAGATGGTAAAGTGTCTGCCTGCAATGCAGGGAGACCTGGGTTCGATCCTGTGTAGGAAAGATCCCTGGAAGAAGGAAATGACAACCCACTCCCATACTCTTGCCTGGAAAATCCCATGGATGGAGGAGCTTGGTAGGCTACAATCCATGGGGTTGCAAAGATTTGGACACGACTGAGTGACTTCACTTCACTTCACTTTTTAACATTAAAAGAATAAATTAACCATCTACTTTTTTTTTTTTTTTTTACAGAAATACTACTTTTGGGGATATATCACATATAGGTAAATATCCATATATGGATACAAGTTGAGATACAGTTGCAGATGTAAATATATGTATACATATATATCAGTTCAGTTCAGTTCAGTCGCTTAGTCGTGTCATTCTCTTTGCTACCTGGTGGACTGCAGCAAGCCAGGCTTCCCTATCCATTACCAACTTCCAGAGCTTGCTCAAACTCAACGTCCATTGAGGCGGTTATGACATCCAACCATCTCTCCTCTGTTGTGCCCTTCTCCTCCTGCCTCAATCTTTCCCAGCATCAGGGTCTTTTCCAAGGAGTCAATTCTTAGCATCAGGTAGCCAAAGTATTGGAGTTTCATCTTCAGCATCAGTCTTTCCAATGAATATTCAGGATTGATTTCCTTTAGGATTGACTGATTTGATCGCCTTGCGTATATGTATATATGTATGTATATGTATATGTATAGATAGATAGAAATATATTATCACATTTGTTTACTGAAAAGATACTGTATGTATATGTATAGGTATAGATAGATGTATATGTATATGTATAGATAGATAGAAATATCTTACCACATTTGTTTACTGAAAAGATACTGGCAAAATAATTGAATGCCTGTAGATATTTACCAGGTTTTCCCTGGTAGCTCAACTGGTAAAGAATCCACCTGTAATTCAGGAGACCCTAGTTCAATTCCTGGGTTGGGATGATCCCCTGGAGAAGGGATAGGCTGCCCACTCCAGTATTCATGGGCTTCTGTGGTGGCTCAATGGATAAAAAATCTGCCTGCAATGTAAGAGATCTGCAGGTGTTTGATCCTTGGGTTGGGAAGATCCCCTTGAGAAAGGCATGGCAACCCACTTTAGTATTCTTGCCTGGAGAATCGCTATGGACAGAGGAGCTTGGTGGGCTACAGTTCATGGGGGTGCAAAGAGTCAGACGTAACTAAACGACTAAGCACAGGTGTTTATCCTTAGTGTCATGCAGAGATATCAAATAATACTAAGAACTGTTGCAAAAAAAGATATCTCTATAGCTGTTGACTATTGTGCTATAAATTTGAAAAGCATAAAGATTTGAGGATAATTTGAAAGTACAATTATATTTTGGTAAAACAGCAAAAAAAAAATACCTTAAGTATGAGTGTGTATTAATGTTACAGAAGGAAATATATCAGTCTGTTAATACTTGTTCAGAGAAGGCAATGGCAACCCACTCCAGTACTCTTGCCTGCAAAACCTCATGGATGGAGGAGCCTGGACGGCTGCAGTCATGGGTCGCTAAGAGTCGGACACGACTGAGCGACTTCACTTTCATGCATTGGAGAAGTAAATGGCAACCCACTCCAGTGTTCTTGCCTGGAAAATCCCAGGGATGGGGGAGCTTGGTGGGCTTCCATCTGTGGGGTTGCACAGAGTCAGACATGACTAAAGCAACTTAGCATTAATACTTGTTAGTGGGTGGAGTGGAAATTTAAGGTTAGAGATTTTAGAAGAGCTACTTAATTTATGCATTGTTTAAATGTCTACAGAGAATAGATTTCTATCGTTGTAAATATTAAATACAGATTTAAGAAATGTGGAAGTAGACAATTGGAGACAAACTAATTAAGAATGAAAAAAAAGGTCTTAAAATTTTTTTTATTATTATGAACTTTGTTTTTTGGGTTCCTAACTTTGTATATTTTTTAAATGACTCACAAACTAAGAAGTTAACAAACAATTTTGTTGTGAATAGGTTATTTTCATCGGATTCTTTGAGTGTAAATGTTTAGACATATATGTTGCTACTGTAAACTACATGACAAAAGTATGTTTAACTTATATAGGAATTTTTCCAGTCTATGCTGGAATGCATTTATCCTTACATTAGTCCTCAAATCAAATTCAAAAATGATATATGATTAAAGGGCTAAAAATGTGCTGCTTGTTAAGGTCAATTCAAAAATATTAGGAAATAGCTGCACATTTAAATAGATTATGTTTTCATCTAATTAAGATGATTTTTAAATGGAATTTGAAATTTTCCAAGATAAAAAATATATATCCAGACATTATTGATATTCTAGTTTAGTAGTATAAAACAATTTGAAAACAAATGTAGTCCTTCCTTCCCTGGGATATCATTTGTCCCAGGCTCCATTCAGGTGGGTCTAGAGCTGGTTCAGTTGAGGAGCTGACCTAGAAGTATAGGGGCTTCCACCACTACTACCACCTGCTCCCACACCCTCACTAGGTATTGCTGCTAAATGGACAGGGGGAAGGGGAAATCTAGAAAAACATAGATTCAGACAAAGAAGTTTATCCCAGTCACATCGAGTCTGAATGACAGATAAAAGAGAACTGATTTGCTGTTCTCCTGAGTGCCTTTCCCAAAAGTGCCACATATCAGCACTTTCAGAAGTAATATGTTGACAGGATAGTTATTAAAACTATAAAAGTAGAGGAAGTGTATAAAAGTAAAACCTGGAGGCTGTCAGAGGATTGTGCTATTCATACCGGCTTCTTCCGAACCAAACAACAGCATGGCCCCTGCTGAGATTTGCCCCTTGGCTTGGTTCCTCTGATGAAGAAACCCTGACTTTCTTAATCCCTCCCACCTCTCCCCAACACAAACAGCACCAAGGAATCTGTGCTTCTATGGAGCTCAGTTTAAAACAAAGCATAAAAATCACTGCTTAATTTTTAGGCCCAGCAAAAAATAATTAAAAAAATTTTTTTTGAATTGGAGAAAGCTGAAATTGCAAACAGAGTTAGGAGAAATATGAAATTATATTTACTTGTGGTATCCTCCTTTATTTTTAATGATTTTCAACTCAAATTCTCCATATCTTATTAGATTGAAAGAATTAACTGACTTATTCATTTATTCATTCATTAGATCAAAATTTACAGTATGTATTCAGAGTTCTCCATAGAAACAAAATCAATGAAATATACACACACATATTTATGTGTGTGTATATATATATATATGTTTATATTTACTTATATACTTGTATCTACCTATCTATATCTGTCTATATATCCATATACTGAGAGAGGTTTTAAGGAAGTAGTTCATGCAGCAAATTAAAAATCTTTATGGAATCTTGGAAGGTTAGAGACCCAGGGAAGAGTTGCTATTTCACTTCCAGTCTGAAAACAGTCTGGATGAATGCTTCCTTCCTATTTAAGGCCCCCCAGTCTTTTTATTATTTTTTCTTAAGGCCTTCCACTGATTGGATGAGGCTCACCAACATTATGGAGGATAATCTATTTTACTCAGAGTCTACTAATTTAATATTAATAACATCTTAAAAAGAGGAGAGTGAAAAGTTGGTTTGAGGCTCAACATTCAGAAAACTAAGATCATGGCATCTGGTCCCATCACTTCATGGCAAATAGATGGGGAGACAGTGGAAACAGTGACAGAATTTATTTTGGGGGGCTCCAAAATTACTGCAGATGGTGACTGCAGCCATGAAATTAAAAGATGCTTGCTCCTTGGAAGAAAATTTATGACCAACCTAGATAGCATCTTCAAAAGCAGAGACATTACTTTGCCAACAAAGGCCCGCCTAGTCAAGGCTATGGTTTTTCCAGTAGTCATGCATGGATGTGAGAGTTGGACTATAAAGAAAGCCAAGTGCTGAAGAATTGATTCTTTTTAACTGTGATGTTGGAGAAGACTCTTGAGAGTCCCATGGACTGCAAGGAGTTGCAACCAGTCCATCCTAAAGGAAATCAGTCCTGAATGTTCATAGGACTGATGTTGAAGCTGAAACTCCAATACTTTGGTCACCTGATGTGAAGAACTGACTTCTTGGAAAAGACCCTGATGCTGGGAAAGACTGAAGGCAAGAGGAGAAGGGGATGACAGAGGATGAGATGGTTGGATGGCATTACCAACTCATTGGACATGAGTCTGAGTAAACTCCGGGAGTTGACAATGGACAGGGAGGGTTGGCATGCTGAAGTCCATGGGATTGCAAATAGTTGGACATGACTGAGTGACTGAACTGAACTGAACATCTAAAAAAAAATGTACCTTTATAGAAACACCAAATCTGGCATTGAATGAAGCATCTAGCCAAGTCAAATACATATATTTAACCATCACACTGATTTCCAAATACAAAAAGCCTAGAAATCTGTCTTTTGGTAGAGGTGGAAAGAGAGGGAAGAGAAGATGAGGGGCAGACACAAGGTTAACTAACTGTATTGCAAATAGTGAAAGCAAAGTAACAGATACTTTTAAAATATCAAGGGAGCTGAGAGTAAGAAGTGAATAATTTTGTGTGAGAGAAAAAGAGGTGCACTGATGCTCAAGATGTCTTCCTCTTGTCCAGAAATTTGGCCAGAAGAGCAATTGCTCAAGTCAGAGAGAAATTTAAAGAGATGTGTGAATCTCCACCTTGGGGCTCATGTGGAACTTGTTCTAGGCTCAGTTCCAAAATATCTACAAACTTAAGCTGGGATTCAGTTTTATAGTGAAACTTAATATGCTTTGGGATCTTTCTTAGTTTGAGGCATTGTCTTTGAAAATCTCATTCCCCCAGACAGATTTTATTTTATAAGCATTGTCTATAACTGTTTGTTTGAATAAATGTACAGAGTTTTTGGAAGCTTGGTTTTAATTGTTTTATACTGTGAGCTTTGCAGTTTTTCCTTCTGAAACTTTCATAGTGGAATCTTCAGCATATTGCAAAGTGTTTTTTTTTTTTTTTTTAAGTTTTTGAGTTTTGGCAGCTAACTTCACTCTGAGCACAGTGGGCTTTTTCCAGCACAGTGCATTAGAGAAAAAGTTCTTCACCCTAAGGGTTTTTAGAGTTTCTTTGTTCAACAAAGAATTTTATCATACTCCTGAAAGTGGTTCTATTTCTTTCAAGACTTAATTTGCATGATCATTGACAAATCAAGCCAGACACTAATTAGCTCTCCTATTGAAATTAACATATTTTATGTATATTAATGTGAATATCACAGGAGACATTGTCAATATAGATTTCATTAAGGAATGTTACATACCTTCTAAATAATTTGTACTGGCAGAAGTTTCTAGAATCCAATCTCATTTTGAACTATTCTCCTTACTATTTGTGTTTTGGTCACATTGGCCTTCTGGTTCCTTGATCTCTTCAAGACTTTTCTCATCTTAAGGTCTTCATATTTCCTGTTCTACTGGGCTTGGAAAACAAATTTCTCCCATAACTTGCATTTCCTCATCCTTCAAGTCTTACCTTCTGTTTTACTTCCTAAGAGAAGCTATTTTTGACCATCCAGCTGTAGTAGACCTCATCACCACCCATTTTTCATCTGTGGTTCATCTCTTTCTATTGCAGAATACTCTTTATTTTCATTAGATTATTTATCATAATCTAAATTATTTTATTTACTTACTCCAATAGTCTGTTTTCTCTACTTCAATAGTCTGTTTTCTACACTCCATTAATGCTTCATTAGAATAAGAAATTTGCTTCCTTTTTTCCCCAGAGTTGCATTTTTAGCACAAAATATAAATCTTTTTATGTTTCTTAATGAAACATTGGAAACAAAACAATGTATTCATGACAAACAAAATGTTATTGGAAGTAAGTGTCTTAGAAAAAGTCATATGATTTATCATTATGTGAGATCATTTATTTTTACTGTAGTCTTTGCTTTTTGTTGTCTGACTTGGATCAGATTATAAACTATGTGTAGCCGTGAATAAATTGATTTATCACTGAATTCTTTGGGACATAATATGTGCTTATAAAATTATACTTTATGCTTTATTTTAAATGAGATGTCAATAATGATACATATCAGACTCCTAAGTAAATGTAGAAAAAAGGCCATATACAAAATCTACAAGAGGAAGTGATTCACAACTTTGGATCATTTGGTCATACCAAGGATACAAAATAAAGGATCATACTGAATGGAAAGCAAGAACACTTTGTGATGTTATTGCTTTCGGGAGAGTTACTGCTCTGCTGGTCACCTGGCCTCCCACTTCATTCACTCCTCTCAAACCTAGAGAGGCAACACAAATAAGATCAGAGTGAGACTTGAAGAATATATAAATATAGAGTTGACTCAGTCCAAGAAATACAGTCTTCTGGGCAGCAGAATAAAAATGGGAGGGACTTACATTCTCAGAAATTTTCATTGCTGGAGCTGAACACAGTACCTTTCTCCTCCTGCCTTCAATCTTTCCCAGCTTCAGGGTCTTTTCCAAGGAGTCAGTTCTTTTCATTAGGTGGCCAAAGTATTGGCTTTTCAGCTTCAGCAATCTCACAAGTGATGTGGATTTGATCCCTGTGTTGAAAAGATCCCTTGGAGAAGGAAATAGCAGTCCACTCCAGTATTTTTGCCTGGAGAATTCTGTGGACTAAGGAACCTGGCAAGCTACAAACTACACACACTCGCATGCACATATGCATGCACACATACACACAAGAAATCTTGGCTTTAGGGGAAGACTGAGCAGAAAACCAGAACTCTTTAACCCTCTTAGAATTGTAGGAAGAATTCAATTTAGAAGGGAAACACCCAGTGAAACATTTTTGTCCTGATCCTCCTGCTCTGGGTCACATTTCATTTTCCATATGGGGCTCTTTGAAGGGATCAGCTCTCTGTTCCCTGAGAGCCTGGGGCACTGGTGACTCAGCCAGCTTGCTCACTGACATAGCACTCCCAAGCCTACCCTGGATTCCATGTAGTGTGAAGGACTTAGAAATTCTTCTATAACCCTTGGAGAGTTGAGGCAACTGATGAATCTGAGTGAGCAGGTCACCAAAGGGAATCCCTACTAGGTGGAGAGTAACCCTGCTCTTGAGGTCTTTAGAAATGCCCAGTTTTCTTGAAGATGAAATGAAAGTTATATCAGTACTAAAACTGCCAGCAAGTACTGAATCAAGGGGCATGGGAGTGCCTATGATCACATGTTCTGATCCGTCTAAGATTCAGCCCACTTGTTAACAAGCCTCAGGTTTCAACATTGAAACTCAGTATTACACTTGATGTCCAGAGGAGATCATCATTGAAATCAGAGGAGCCAGAGGATGGAAAAAAATCTTACTCCTGTAGATTGCATGACTGTACTCCCAGCATTGGAAGTTATTTAAGGTCCCACTTTCTGTATGCACTACAGATACCATCTGGTAGCAATATGGAAATGGAAAGGAAACCCCAAAGATTAAAATTTATCAGGAAAATAGACAAGACTGAATTATCCATAGTGATTCTTTTCATTATTGGATAAGATTAAGTTTGTCAAATTGGAATATCTCTATCCTCTATCTATTTATCTATCTACCTATTTTTTCCACACTACTCCTTCCTAGCGCTAGTATGATAGATTAACATAAGCAAGAAAAAATATGATGAAAGATTATCTTTGATTATTTGAATGCATCCCTGATGAATGCATTATAAAAGAAAAAGATTCATATTAATGTAATCTTACAAACACAAAAAGGAAATACTTCTGGTTCTATTATTGACAGTTTCTTCATATGAACTTTAAAGTTAAATTAGATTCGGTTTGAAGGAAAAAGCATTAAGAGATGGCTTATAAACCATCCTAAAGTTGAACATAATCTGACCATTTATAAAACCCTTTATCTCTTCAGCTTATTTTTTTTAATTAGTAAATGATTTTATTGTCATTTAATATTGTTTTTGATAATTTTTTGTATTGCAAAATGGTCACATAGAAAATCTAGTTAACATTTGTCACCATACAAAGCTACAGTAAGAATTGTTTTTCTTATGGTGAGGACTTTTAAGATTTACTCTTAGCAATCTTCAAATATATAATACAGTAGTATTAACAATGTTTAATTTTTAAATACTAGATTCTTTTAAAAATTTGATTTAGGATAGGAAGTTACATTAGTAGTATAATTTTCTCATTGTCCAGTTATGATTACAAGTCTCCTCATTCAGCAGTTCACTTGTCTCTATTATTAAAAAAAAAGTATTTATTAAAAGATGTCTCCCAGAATTGTATTCTATGTTGATTTATGAATTTATTGGAAAATTCAGCAATTTAAGAGTTCAGCATTTTGATTTTTCTATCCTTTCCTTATTTGAACAGTTCCTGTCTGGACAGTATGCTGCAGTATTTGTGATTCCTTCCTGAGCATTTGAGCAAATTCCTGCTTTCTTATTAATTTATCACCCTCACCTTATATCAGAATTTATCTGATACTCTGAGCTTAACTTGCTATGGAAACTGGGATAGCAGGATGCATATTGGAAATTCACAGACAAATGAGTTAATATATTTATTCAATAATTCAGTTTCCTCCATGATTAAGGCATTTGCTAGAGATGCTAATAGAGTAAGTTTGAATTTTGTCCTTAAACACCTGGTGTAGGTGCTAATATGTAAATAAGCAAAAAAAAAAAAAAAAAAAAAAAACCTCTGTTCCCAAAGGAAAGCAGCAGTGACTGTGGAAGGAAGATGCATTGGCATAATGAAGAGCTGAATGCATGTCATTTTAGCTGTAGGACAAAAAAAACAAGTCATCATTCTGTGACCATGAGGCAAAGGAAAGATATGCGCTCATATGCTCATCCTTCTCTCTGCTGGTTGATAATAAGATTCATTACAATTATTTAGCATATAGATTAATGAAATTTCAATTTTGTATTTCTGTAGTTTGAGAATAATCCTATAGATGACACAGGGAGACTCATTCTATATAAAATTACTTAAATTGAGGTTTTAAGTTTAATCAACTCTAATGACTCTTTTCAAATGTAGATCAGTGTTGTAAATGCTCAAGGGTAGAGAACAATGGAGAAAGAGGAGATCCAAGGGAAATAAGGAATTACAAAAAACACACTTGTATTTTTGCTGCGGTGAATTCTTAATAATTGTTATAAAGCCAGAGCATCAGTACAAATTGAACACAAACCAAAGATGAGCTTGAGAGGACTTTCAATTTTGTGAAGAGATCAGATTTATCAATACAGCAAATTATTTTTAAAAAATGGATTCTTTTGTGGCTCAGTGGTAAAGAATCCACCTGTCTTTACAGAGGACATAGGTTCGATATCTGGTCCTAGAAGATCCCACATGCCATGCAGCGACAAAGTCTGTGCACCACAACTGTTGAGCCAAGTGTATGTGGGTGCTCTAGAGCCCAGGGAACTGCCATACTGAGCCCATGCATTACAACTACTGAAGCCTGTGTGCCCTAGAGCCTGTGCTGTGCAACAAGAAAAGCCATCACAGTAAGAAGCCCACACACTGCAATTAGCAAATAGCTGCTGCTCACGATAGCTAGAAAACAGCCCGCACAGTCACAAAGACCCAGCACAGCCAAAAATAATTAAATAATGTAGACATTTAACATTGGCTGTGTATGAAGCAATAAAAAGTTTTGGAAATAGGAAATGAAGTATGGAAGAGAAAGGGGAAGAAAGGCTCATAGTAATCCTTACCTAACATCAGGCATTTTTTTTACAGGTTACCTGAATTATTTGATTTGATTCTCACATTTATTTTATGAGATAGGTGTTTTCCTCCAGTTTTACATATGAGAAAACTGAAACTTATCACTGAGGTTAAACTGTCCAAGCCTGTGTGTTTATTCTATTAGTCAGAAGAGTTGAGGCCATGCTATCTATCAAAGAAACACCAAAAATTCTTAGAGGTGAACAAAATAAAGGTTTATCAAGTCTGTATTTTGCTCATGAATAGTCTCACATGGTTTAGGAAGCCTTCCTCACAGCAATGACCCAAGTTGCTTCTACATTGCTGCTATAACACTATAGTCAACACATCTGGAACACATAGTTCTTAAGGTCATCACAGACATAACACATGTGTGAAGGGATAGGGGGAATAAGGGATTGCTCAGGGGGGATAGTGACCACTACTTAAAATGGTGAACATTGCTTCCCTCATAGCCATTGACCATACCATTCATGTGGCTCCAACTTAGTATGAAGACACTTTGATAACATAGTTGTCTTGTGTACTCACAGAAGGACATGGATTGGTGAACATCAGACAAGTCTCTACTGCAGTTATGGAGTAGAGTAGTCAAGATTTCAATTTAGACTTAGGGTGCACACTTAATCACTAAGTATTCCTTAGGAAGAAATATTTATAATGCAAGGGCTTCCTGAGTGTTTCAGTGGTAAAGAATCTGCCTGCTAATGCAGAAGATGCAAGAGACACAAGTTTGATTCCTGGGTTGGGAAGATACCCCCAGAGAAGGAAATGGCAACCTGTTCTAGTATTCTGGACTGGAAAATTTAATGGATAGGGGAGCCTGGTGGGCTACTGTCCATGGGGTTACAAATAGTTGGATACTACTGAGAACACATGCACACACACAAAACTAAGCAGAAAAAAATCCAAACCAATATGGGAGAGTGAAAGGAGAGGACTCTGATGTGAGTACATCTCATCAAACTCTTACCAAAATCACAAGTAGCATGGAAGGTTGGCATTTGTCCTTTTGAACAAAAAAGATAACACATCATACTGCACTTTATTCTAAATCAGTCTTTCTTTGTAAAGGAAAAAAAATATTATATTCTTAGGGCTTGCTAGTCTTATTGCATAGATTTATTATAATATTGCTTGTGTATCTAACCTAAAAAAGGGGATAAATTGTTCATGCTTTTCTCTCTTAGTCAACTTTAAATGTAAAATTAAATTTACACATGAAATGTAAGCATATCTGCAAAACCAATAAAATTCAGTCTAACATCAATTTAATATGACAGATAAGATTGTTTTGCTGAATCTAAATTGCAGTTCCCATTCTGACTATGATTCTGATTGCTGTGTTGCTTTTTCTTTGATTTTGGCACATCTAACTGCTGGTCACTCTATGTGGCCTCATATTTCCTACAATTGTTTTTATTTGAATAACTGGGAAACATTTGTTCATGTGGTACTTTCTAGTATCATTGGTTGTGGTGCAAAATACTGTGTTTACATGTTAAACTGGGCTCTATTCTGTTTTTATTTGCCTGTGATTTCTAAATTCAACTGACTGTTGATCAGTCACTCAATTTTGTCCAACTCTTTGTAACCCCATGGACTGCAACTTGCCATGCTTCCCTCTCCTTCACCATCTCTCAGAGCTTGCTCAAACGCATGTCCATTGAGTCAGTGATGCCATCCAACATCTCGTTCTCTGTCATCCCCTTCTCCTCCTGCCTTCAACTTTTCCCAACCAACATTAGAGTCTTTTTAATGAATCGGCTCTTCACAACAGGTGGCCAAAGTATTAGAGTTTCAGCTTCAGCATCAGTCCCTCCAATGAACGTTCAGGACTGATATCCTTTAAGATTGACTGATTTGATGTCCTTGAAGTTCAAGGAATTCTCGAGTCTTCCCCAACACCATAGTTGGAAAGCATCAGTTCTTCAGCATTCAACCTTTATGATCCAAATCTCACATTCATACATGACTACTGGAAAAACCATAGTTTTGACTAAACACACTTTGTTGGCAAAGTAATGTCTCTGCTTTTTAATATGCTGTCTAGGTTGTCATAGCTTTTCTTCCAAGGAGCAAGTGACTTTTCATTTCATGGCTGCAGTCACCATCTGTGCTAATTTTGGAGCCCAAGAAATTGAAGTCTATCCCACTTTCTATTGTTTCATGATCTATTCATAATGAAGTGATTGGACTGGATGTTATGACCTTAGTTTTTTGAAAGTTGAGTTTTAAGCCAGTTTTTCACTCTCCTTTTTTCACTTTCCTCAAGAGACTCTTTAGTTCCTCTTTGCTTTCTTCCATAAGGGTGGTGTCATCTGCATATCTGAGGTTATTGATATTTCTCCTAACAATCTTGATTCCAGCTTGTGTTTCATCCAACTCACCATTTGGCATGATGTATTCTGCTTATAAGTTAAATAAGCAGAGTGACAATATACAGCCTTAATGTACTTCTTTCCCAATTTTGAACCAGTCCATTATTTTATGCCTGGTTCTGACTATTGTTTCTTGGCCTACATACAGGTTTCTCAGGAGGTAGGTAAGGTGGTTTGGTATTTACATCACTTTATGAATTTTCCACTGTTTCTTGTGATCCACACAGTCAAAGGCTTTTTTGGGGGTAGTCAATAAAGCAGAGATAGATGGCTTTCTGGAAGTCTCTTGCTTTTTTGTTAATCCAGTGGATGCTGGTAATTTGATCTCTGGTTCCTCTGCCTTTTCGAAAACCAGCTTGAGCATCTGGAAGTTCACAGATCATGTATTGTTAAAGCCTGGCTTGGAGAATTTTGAGCATTACTTTACTAGCATGTGAGATGAGTGCAATTGTGTGGTAGTTTGAGCATTCTTTGGCATTGCCTTTCTTTGGGATTGGGATGAAAACTGACCTTTTCCAGTCCTGTGGCCACTGCTGAGTTTTCCAAATTTGCTGCCAAATTGAGTGCAGCACTTTCACAGCATCATCTTTCAGGATTTGAAACAGCTCAACTCGAATTCCATCACCTCCACTAGCTTTGTTCGTAGTGATGCTTGTTAAGGCCCACTTGACTTCACATTCTGGGATGTCTGGCTCTAGTTAGTCATCACATCATCATGATTATCTGGGTCATGAATATCTTTTTTGTACAGTTCTTCCGTGTATTCTTGCCACCTCTTCTTAATATCTTCTGCTTCTGTTAAGTCCATACCATTTCTGTACTTTATTGTGCCCAGTTTTGCAGGAAATGTTCACTTGGTATCTCTGGTTTTCTTGAAGAGATCTCTAGTCTTTTCCATTCTGTTGTTTTCCTCTATTTCTTTGCACTGATCACTTAGGAAGGCTTTCTTATCTTTCCTTGCTATTCTTTGGCATTCAGATGGGTATATCTTTCCTTTTCTCCTTTGCTTTCAGCATCTCTTCTTTTCTCAGCTATTTGTAAGGCCTCCTCAGACAACCATTTTGCCTTTCTTTTTCTTAGGGATGGTTTTGATCACCATCTCCTATACAATTTTATGAGCCTCTATCCATGGAATTGGCTGTAGGCAGAGTGATTATAAATATAAATGCAAACATAGGCACTAAAGCTGTCTTAACAAACTCAAAATGTAGCAAATGTTTTTTAGTGTAGAACTTACAGTTTTCTACAAATACCTGGGGATATATAAGGACCTGTCCACAAACTGATAAATGATGTTTTAGTGGGTGGACTCTTTAAAACCGGAGATAAACAGACATATCTTGTTTTACTGTGCTTTATTTCACTTAGGTGATATTGTTTTTTACAAACTGATGGTTTGTGGCAACTTTGTGTCAAAAAAGTCTGTTGGTGCCATTTTTCCAACAGCATTAACTCACTTTGTGTCTGTCAAATTTGATAATTTTTACATTTTTTCATGCTTTTTCATTATTATATTTATTATTGTGATCTGTGATTTTTTTAATGTTCCCATTGCAAACAGACTAAAAGCTCATTAAAGGCTCAGTTCTGAATAGCTTTTTTTTTTTTTTTAACAAATAAAGTATTTTTAATTAAGGTATCTTTATTTCTTGATCCACAGAAGTCATGGATAATCTAAACCAGCTTGGAATTAAGTTCTTGTCTGCATCCTGGTACTTTATGCACCCGACTTGTAAACATTACACTTATTTGACATGAATTATTTTGTGCAATGCATGTGAACACATGAAAAGTAGGTTTGTTGAGCATGCATTGTTAAATTTACAAGTTACAAACAAGGCTAAAACCTGAAATTCTAATGGACACCTGTAGTAATAGAAATTTGTATTCTAATAAAAGTTCAGGGTCTTTTATTTTTAAAGGTCTATATTATCTAAGAGTGAAATAATATATTACTCGATGAAACAGGAATTCAAGCCCAAATGAGAACTTAAGGCAGATATCTCCATTTTATTATATTCTTCTTTCATTTTATTTTATATTTTTCTACTTTATTTGATGTCTATCACATCCATTCCCCTTCTTTCTTCCTCCTATCTCTGCCTTTATATGCTTCATCAGTGAATCAGCTACGGGATGCATATTGCCAAGCATTATGCTAAATAAGGTGATTCAGATGCCTAGGAAGCAGTCTTGAATTTCAAGGAGATTTCAGTCTATTAGGAAAAATAGATGGAAAAGCAATCAATAACTTACTGCTATGATGGGCCTAGCACTAATTGTTAGGGAAGGAAACAGCTAAACTTAACTGGAGCAGGTTAAATCAAGGTCAAGAAAAGTTCTGAGGGTAGATGAGGGTCAAAAGAGCTCTCTTTTACGTGGAGTCTCTAAGGTTGTGTAAGTTATTCACATGGTCATGGAGACGTTGTGGAGAATGGCATTACAGTACATAATACAGAAGAGAAAAAAAATACATGCACAGATGAGGATTTTCTTTCAGGTTGAGAGCGTGTTAGTTCTGTCCAGCCTATTACCAATGGTATTATACATTTAAGTCCACTAAAAACACCTGCAGTGTTTAATAAGCAAGGCAGTATCTAGGTCCTCTCCCCAAAGATATGTTTCATGATGGAGGAATCAGCCTTTAAACAACTTGGGTAGTTTCTTAAGCAGGTGGTCCACAGACTAGTTTTATGAACTCTTCCACATTTGCTTTGCAAATATTTACATTTGCTATGCAAAATAATGATACACCTGCAGGGTTTTATTTATTTATTTATTTTTGATGGCGTGTAGGAGTCAATACCATGAAATAACTCTTCATAAGAGAGTGAGAAGGATTGTTTCAGATTCAGTGATTAGGGGCTATTAACTGGGATAAGAGAGAACTCAGAATACAAGAAGAGGGAGTGCCTCCTGAGGTGAAATGAGAGGATAAAAACTGTGAAAGTCACAGTAGTGCCTAGGATGAAGACTTTCTAAAAATAGAGATATATAATTGTTGATTTGAAATTCTCATATTTTAATGATAACTCTATCACCCCACCAAATCTTTAGTGGAGACCACTGCACAAGCATAATCTGCTTTGTGTGAGTGCTATTTTTTTAAAGAAATTGAGAAAGATGCTCTGTCAGTGTTGTGCTGGGGCCACACTGTATCAACTTGGAATAACCAATATTTTTAAATTTCAGGGATTTTGTAAGATGTTTGTTAAATACAGACATTATCAAAAATTATCTTGTGTAAACTTATAAGCAAATAATTCACATTGAAAGCAAAGTTGATAACTACTGAAAACACTACTTTTAATTATTTTAGTGCATAGTACTACTGTTGCTTTTGAGGTTATTAATGTTGATTGTATCACTGCATGTGTGAGTGTGTATTTGTGTATAGATACAATACTATTGTGCCTCTTTACCAAGTTCTATGTTTAGTGACCTAATAGCTTGAAATCATCATGGTGAGAAAATTTGCAGCATAAAAATTGTGAAACACTACAGAAAAGGTCTTGTATTTTGTTTTGTTTGCTTATTTATTTTTTTAAAGCTGATTGTTAGACATTTACCTATACACCACTCTCTTAGTGGACTATTGTATATCTTTTTTTCCTTCTTCCCTTCTTCTGTCTCCCCTTCTCTGTTTGCAGTTTTGTCTTCCTCTTTCCTCTCTTCTTCCCTTCTACCTTCCTTCCTTTTCTTTATCTCTCTGTTTTTCAGTTCCATCTTTTCTTCCCTTTTGTCCACCCAGCATTGATTTTCCTTCTTATGGCTACAGTATGTTCAGTTTGCTTTGGAGACCCATCTACTGGTACTAACAGCCTGTCTACTTTGGATAACATGATTCAGTGGAGCATAGGATTTAGGGTAAACCAATTTAGACAACTACAAGTTTCAACTTCAGCCATAGCTAATTCAGGGAAATGTACTTGACTCAAGTCAGGCTATTTACAGTTGAAATTCTAGAATTTCTGTTTTAAAGGCCTAGGAAATAGTCAACTTCTTTTCTGCTCCCGAGGTAATGACTTGGGGTTTGCTGGAAATTTAGTGGCTAAAAGGAAAGGTGATTTGAAAATGAAGCCAAAACTTTTAAGGAACTTAAAACATAAGAAAGTAAAGCAGGTCTTGATTCTATCACTTGAGTCCTAGATTCAGCCACATCTGAACTATTCACAATTTAGAGCCAATAAATTGCTTTTTTCATTAAGTACTTTTTGGGAGGGCTTTTATGTATAGTTGCATAAAACTTTCTAACTAAAACAGATTGAATTCTGTGTTTTGGTCAAAATAGTATAAATCAGAGATCATGTCTGTGATGAGATAGTACAAAATGGAGAAGCAAGAGTCAAGACAGAGCCTTTGGTGACAGCAGGGATACACATGTGGAAAAGAGAAACTGAGCTCTCACTTGGTACCAGTGGTGAATCACATTATTTACTTTAATATGTTTAACTTTATTATCTGTTAGTCCTTGGTTTTTTTATAGTAGTTACATTTAATTCTTTTGTTACACAATTATAGAATCTGTATTCTTGGTTTGCTTTATGTATCTTATCTATAGAGTTAGTTGAAACATAAATTTCTTGAGGATAAGGACTGCATATTTTCAGTTTTTAACCTCACATAACCAGTACTGTTCATTAAATACTTTTGACTAACTATTGCATCTTAGAGATACATTAATTTCAAAAATGTCCTGCATTTCCACTATTTTATTATGACTCTTTTGAAAATTATATATGCTGCAATTCACAGGGTCGCAAAGAGTCAGACACGACTGAGTGACGAACTGAACTGAACTGAACTGAAAGTGCTTCACTGAAAAACATAATAATTTGGGCAAATTAGATCAATAACCTCTATGATAACTTACAAAGAAGGAAGTTAGAGAAAATGATAGAAAATAAATTTTGCTGTTAAGAAGTTCATGTATAATATATATGAAAAGAATTGCCAGTCCAGGTTTGATGCATGATATTGGATGCTTGAGGCTGATGCACTGGGATGACCCAGAGGGATGGTACGGGGAGGGAGGTGGGAGGCGGGTTCAGGATGGGAAACATGTGTATACCCCTGGTGGATTCATGTTGATGTATGGCAAAACCAATACAATATGGTAAAGTAATTAGCCTCCAATTAAAATAAATAAATTTATTTAAAAAAAAAAGAGGAAAAAAAGAAGTTCATGCATTATGTGGGGCTTAAAGTAGTTTATTCCTAGGGTAACCGTACATTCTAGTTTGCCTCTCATTCTGGTAAAGTTATTAATGGCTCTCCCTTTAAATCTCAACAGTGTCCCAGTTGGGATGATAAATTACATTGCTCAGTTTTTATTCCAATAGTTCTCAACCGTGGATGTTGATCTATATTACCTGGGGATAGTATTTGTTTTTAATTATAAAATGTTCTGAATAATTAAAAAAAATAACATAACCAACAATATCCTGTAGCTGCTGCTGCTGGTAAGTCACTTTAGTCGTGTCCAACTCTGTGTGACCCCATAGAGGGCAGCCCACCAGGCTCCCTCGTCCCTGGGATTCTCCAGGCAAGGACACTGGAGTGGGTTGCCATTTCCTTCTCCAATGCATGAAAATGAAAAATGAAAGTGAAGTCACTCAGTCGTGTCTGACTCTTAACGACACCATGGACTGCAGCCTACCAGGCTCCTTGGTCCATGGGATTTTCCAGGCAAGAGTACTGGAGTGGGGTGCCATTGCCTTCTCCTAATAACCTGTAGACCCACAATCAAAATTTGAGACTTAACATTTTGCCATTATTTTCATTAACTTTTTCTTTTTAAAGAGAAAACAATATCACAGTTGCAATTAAAGAATTCTTTTCCAGAGCCCATTTTCTTCCCTCCCTCCCCAGAGGTAACCATTAAAAAGTTGGCACATGTCCTGCCTGTATGCATTTGTGTTTGGTTATGTCTGTATTAAAAAGTTATGCTGTAGCAATTTGCATATAGTTTAGTGCTCTTTATGAAAATATTACTAAAACAAACAAAAAAACAATGTATGTTCTTATGGGAACATTTAAAAAAATATGGATTTCTGAGCATCTTTTCCAGTCTATTAACTCAGAATGTTTTGATGTTGGAACCAGGAATGTATTTTGTTCTCCAAATGGTTCTGATATTCCAGCAGACTTGGGAAATTTGATTGTCAGATCTCAAGCAAATTTACAATGTTTATTTGCATTTAAAATATCTGGTTTAATGGGATGGATATCAATGTTGAATATGAGTAGTGAATATCTCAGGACCAAATCTGACAACTTACATCAATTTTTCAGTGATTTTAAAAATATATTGGTATAGTTTCTCTTTGTAATACTAGTAGCATCTTCTCACATTGGTTTTCAGGGTTGAGAGAACTATGAAATTTTTACTTATTATTTCAATTCCCCAATGAAAATGGGCAAATTAAATTGTGGTGACTAAATGAGATCATAAATTGAAAATCAAATTTAAGAATATTTATATAAATAAAAGATAATTCTGATACCTGATAGGACTTTAGGAATGTCCCAGAATGCTTTGGGAGCTATTAATGTGTTCAGAGACAAAAGGTAGAAAATATGCTCTTAGTGCACTGAATGAAGACAGCATAATATGGAAAGCACCATCAATGAGATTTCAGAGTACAAATAAAATAGAATATAAAGTACAAATCTAAGCAAATTACTGATTCCTGGAATGTACTAAAAGGTATTTAATTTCAAAGAGATTACTTAGCTTATTAAAATCTTTACTATATTGTATACTTAACTTCCTTAATCATTGAATGTTTTGTCTCTCTTTAACCAAAATCAGCTGATGCAGTGTGCTTGATTACATGAGTGTTTATACAGTTGTCCTTGAACCCGAAAGCAAACTGTGGGTTCATTTCATACAATGGTAATAAATGATAGAAAACAATTTAGAAGATAAACTTTGAGACTCTGCCAGAAAATTTCAAGTGACACATCTTAAACACTTACATTTGTATTTACATATGATGTCATAGACAGATTCTTACCACCATCCTTCATCATTCAGTATTCAATCAGAGTTAATTGGAAAGACAGAGATACATTTCCAAAGTTTCACCAAAAAATTTAACAATGTGACTTATTGTTTCTAAAAGTTACAGTGAATTTTGCACCTCACCTTTTTACTTAATCTTTTGGAGTCTCAAGATAATAGAAAGAAATAAGAATGGATAGGATAATTTGGAAAGAAATTGTATTTGCAACTGAACTATCAAATCACTCTATAAGGGAGACAATAGAAAAGATTTGGCTCTGCAATTGGATAAAGATAGACATTCAAAAGGAGACAACTGGGGATACAATAAATAATAGCTTGTCCATCAGGGCAAAGTTGCCAATTAATGCTAATAGAATCATATAGTTTCACAACATTGCTACTAATCATGCTTAGAATATTGTTAACATTAGTATCTGTGTCCTTTATTAAACACCTAGAATGAAAAAGTTGGGAAAAATTGAATCATAGCTGACTTATTAAAGGTAAGGGAGATTTTAATTGAGAGTCACTTTTACAAAAAGAGTTTTAGAAGATAAAAAAGGTGGTTTTGCATTTCCTTTTATTATACAGATGGTTCTCAATTGTAGACTGACAAAAGTTTTGACCTCATTAATCTTCTAATTAAATATTGCAAGTGTCTGTATCTTTATGAAACAATGGATATACGTGAATAAGACAGTGAGGCCACTGCCAATTATAGTATTCCATGATAAGGAAAATGGAGGGGGACTATAAGTTCCATGGGAATATTTTAGAAAGTTATTTTAACTCAGGCTTGAAGATCAGGAAATTTTTCCTGGGAGAGATAAGTACATGACATGAGTTATTGAAAGAAAGCTGGGAGTTATGCTCAACGAGAGGGGTGTATGTGTGCTAAGTCGCTTCAGTTGTGTCCGACTCTTTGCAACCCTATGGACTGTAGCTCTCCAGGCTCCTCTGTGCATGGAATTCTCCAGGCAGTAATACTGGAGAAGGTTGCCATGCCCTCCTCCAGAGGATCTTCTTGTCTCAGGGATGAAACCTAAGTTTCTTATGCCTCCTGCATTGCTAAGCAGATTCTTTAGCACTAACACCACCTGGGAAGCCCAAAAGAGAGGGGACAAGGATTAAAGTTCTCGGTAAAATTAACAGTAAGTGCAAAGATGTATAATAAGGATAATATACTTACTAACTAAAAGAAGTCTGCTTTGATAGAATCCTAAGCGAATAAGAAGTAAGACCAGAAACATAGCTAATCTATCAGGCAATGATATATACTTGAATTTTAATATAGAAACCTATGGCCTTATTGAAGACCAGGCATGATCAGACTTTGGATTTTCAGAAAAAACTTTGATTCATTGTGGAGAACGGGTAAGATGAAGGCACAAATGAAAACAGGTGCAGGGAACACAGCTTTCAGTGGTCCAGGTAAGTCTAGACAAGGATAGTGACCCACTGGAGAGGTAGACAGTTTTTACAGATTTCAAGAATCACTGAGATAGGTATATATCTATGTGTGTGTGTGTGTGTGTGTGTGTGTGTGTGTGCGCGCGCACGCGTGCGCGCATGTATCACTTCTTTATCCAGTCATCTGTCGATGGATGTTTAGGTTGTTTCCAGGACTTGGTTACTGTGAATAGTAATGCAGTTAACGTTGGTGAGCATGTATCTTTTCAAAGTAGGGTTTCCTCCAGATACATGCCCAAGTTCGCATTGCTATATCATATGATAACTCTAGATTTTTAAGGAACCTCCATACTGTTTTTCCATAGAGGCTGCACCAACTTACATTCCCACCAACAGTGTAGGAGGGTTCCTTTTTCTCCATATCTTCTCTAGCATTTATTATTTTTAGAATCATTTTGTTGTATCATTTTTTAGAATCAAATGCTTTTAGGGAATATATGGAAACTTAGGTTTTCTGGTGAAAATCCTAGTCCCCAAAATGAGATCTGCTTTAACATACAAGAGAAGTAAAGTCTTTCAAATAGTTTTTAAATTTTAATTTACACTTTCATCTTACATTTCTAGTTTATCTTTTGAGATGTGCATTGTGGTTGACAACAAACTGTACTATCATAGCTTAAATCAAAGGACTTCTTATTTCTATTGTCTGAGAGTTAGGCAGGAGTTTTTCATTTCTCATAAATATATAATAGGGAGATGAAGACACTTGTATTTTCAGATTAGTTGGCACAGCAACAAGATCATCTTGAACTGGTTTGTGAAAGTAATGAGATTCTGATAAGTATTTTCACAGAAAATTAATATTAATTTTAGTCTTTGGACTAGACTATTTTAATTTCCTTTGATATATTTAAGAAAAAAAACTCTCCTATTTTGCAGAAAGCGTTAAGAGACTACATAAAATAAGGTTATATACTCATATTTATATCCAAAAAATTTATTATACTTTTTTGGCATATAAATTATGGCAGATATCCACTCTGGCTTACCACAGAAAAACTTAAACTGCAAAATCACAGTTCTTTATTTTCTTCTTATACAAAGTTACATACAAGTTGAGCAGCCTTTTTCCATCGTAGGGTATACTTAGCACTATGGATGCTGTAGAAAGGAAGAAGAGGAATACCAGTGATGAACTGCCTTGGGCAGAAAAGAACATTCATTTTTCTCCTCATGGTTCATTGACCAGAACAGGTTAAATAGCTGCAACTTAACTATAGGAAAAGACTGGGGAAAGCAAACAAATATACAAATGTGCTTAGTTGCTTGGTCATGTCCAGCTCTTTGTGACTCCATGGACTGTAGCCCTCTAGGCTCCTCTGTCCAGGGGGATTCTCTAGGCAAGAATACTGGATTGATTTGCCATGACCTCCTCCAGGGGATCTTCCCAACCCAGGGATTGAACCCAGGTCTCCCAATTGCAGGCAGATTTTTTACCAATTTAGCCATCAGGGAAGCCCAACACACAAAATAATGAGCATTAATTACCTCTGCCCCGTTATAGACTTTAGCGAGCTGGAGGATCAAAGCATCCAGAATCCAGAGAGCCAGGAACCAGAGGATTTGGGGAAACAGAGACCTTGGAGGCAGGAACTCAGTTCGTAAAGTGTACACACCTTTCTACTTTTTGGCTTCTGATGCTTTCTTGTGTAGGTCATTCCCTTATGTGATTTGTAACTATTTAATTTGGTGTATTTCTCTAACAGATTTATATTAATAAAGCTCTTTATATTCTGAATCTGAGCCCTTTAAAATTTTTTGGATTGCAGTTATATACACTTGCATTCCATGGCTTGATATCCCATTAATTTAATTAGCTTTTAAAAATTCATTTGATGAACTGATGTTCTTATTTGTCAGTTCAGTTCAGTTCAATCACTCAGTTGTGTCTGACTCTTTGCAACCCAATGGACTGCAGTATGCCAGACCTCCCTGTCCATTGCTAACTCCCAGAGTTTACTCAAACTCATGCCCAGTGAGTTGGTAATGCCATTCAACCATCTCATCCTTTATCATCCCCTTCTTCTTCTACCTTCAATGTTTTCAAGCATCAGAGTTTTTTCCAATGAGTCAGCTCTTCACATCAGGTGGTGAAAGTATTGGAGTTTCAGCTTCAACATCAGTCCTTCCACTGAATATTCAGGACTGATTTCCTTTAGGATAAACTGGTTGGATCTCCTTGCAGTCCAAGGGATTCTCAAAAGTCTTCCCAAACACCACAGTTCAAAAGCATCAATTCTTCAGCGCTCAGCTTTCTTCACAGTCCAACTTTCACATCCACACATGACTAGTGAAAAAAAAACATAGCCTTGACTATATGGACCTTTGTTGGCAAAGTATTGTCTCTGTTTTTAATATGCTGTCTAGGTTGGCCATAACTTTCCTTCCAAGGAACAAGTGTCTTTTAATTTCAGGACTACAATCACTGTCTGCAGTGATTTGGAGCCTCTCAAAAACAAAGTCAGCCAATGTTTCCCCTGTTTCCCCATCTATTTCTCATGAAGTGATGGGACCAGATGCCATGATCTTCGTTTTCTGAATGTTGAGCTTTAAGCCAACTTTTTCACTCTCCTCTTTCACTTTCATCAAAAGGCTTTTTAGTTCCTCTTCACTTTCTGCCATAAGGGTGGTGTCATCTGCATATCTGAGATTATTGATATTTCTCCTGTCAATCTGGATTCTAGCTTGTGCTTCATCCAGTCCAGAATTTCTCATGATGTACTCTGCATATAAGTTAAATAAGTACGGTGACAATATACAGCCTTGATGTGCTCCTTTTCCTATTTGGAACCAGTCTGTTGTTCCATGTCCAGTTCTAACTGTTGCTTCCTGACCTGCATACAGATTTCTCAAAAGGCAGGTCAGGTGGTGTGGTATTCCCATTTCTTGAAGAATTTCCCACAGTTTATTGTGATCCACAGTCAAAGGCCTTTGGCATAGTCAATAAAGCAGAAATAGATGTTTTTCTGGAACTCTTTTGCTGTTTTGATGATCCAGTGGATGTTGGCAATTTGATCTCTGGTTCCTCTGCCTTTTCTAAAACCAGCTTGAACATCTGGAAGTTCACAGATCATGTGTTGTTGAAGCCTGGCTTGGAGAATTTTGAGCATTACTTTACTAGCATGTGAGATGAGTGCAGTTGTGCGGTAGTTTGAGCATTCTTTGGTATTGCCTTTCTTTGGGACTGGAATGAAGACTGACCTTTTCCAGTTCTGTTGCCACTGCTGAGTTTTCCAAATTTTCTGGTATGTTGAGTGTAGCACTTTCACAGCATCATCTTTTGGGATTTGAATTAGTTCAACTGGAATTCCATCACCTCCACTAGCTTTATTCATACTGATGCTGCCTAAGGCCCACTTGACTTCACATTCCAGGATGTCTGGCTCTAGGTGAGTGATCACACCATCGTAATGATTGGGGTCATGAAGATCTTTTTTTTTTTTTGTACGAATCTCCTGTATTTCTTGCCATCTCTACTTAATATCTTCTGCTTCTGTTAGGTCCATACCATTTCTGTCCTTTATCAAGCCCATCTTTGCATGAAATGTTCCCTTGGTATTTCTAATTTTCTTGAAGAAATCTCTAGTCTTTCCCATTCTATTGTTTTCCTCTCTTTCTTTGCACTGATTACTGAGGAAGGCTTTCTAATCTCTCCTTGCTATTCTTTGGAACTCTGCATTCAAATGAGTATATCCTTCCTTTTCTCCTTTGCTTTTTGCTTCTCTTCTTTTCACAGCTATTTGTAAGCCCTCCTCAGAAATCCATTTTGCTTTTTTGCATTTGTTTTTCTTGGGGATGGTCTTGCTCACTGTCTCCTGTTCAAAGTCATGAACCTCCATCCATAATTCATCAGGAATTGTGTCTATCACATCTAGTCCCTTAAATCTGTTTCTCGCTTCCACTGTATAATTGTTAGGGATTTGATTTAGGTTATTTTAACATGATCCATTTATCATTTTCCCCCTTATAGTCAGTTCTTTCTGGAACTTATTTAAAAAAATATTTCCTATACAAGAGTATGAATTGTTCTGCATTACTTTTCTGAAGGACTTTATTCACTTTTTCTTATTTATAATATAATGTTGATAATCTCCATGGAACTTTTTATGTAGACTGTGAAGTAAAGGTTCAATTATTTTTTTTTCTATTTAAGAATATCTAATTTCCCAGTATCACATGTTAAAAATACTATATTTTCTCCATTACCCTGCAGTACTACTGTTATTAAAACTCATGTTCATTTACATATTCATAATACTCATTTTCTAGGCTGTATTCTATTCTATTCTGTTTATTCTGTTCTGTTCCATTCCATTCCATTCTATTCCATTCTTATACCCCTGTTCCAATAGCACACTCATTTGTATAGCTTTATAAATGTCAATATCTGGAAATGTAATTTGTACTATTTTTTTTTCCCAAGGATTTCTTGGCTGGTTTTGGCCCTTAAACTTTCTATTTAAACGTCAGATTTAGCTTTTCCGTTCTTCAAACATACACACACACAAACACATTATGCTATTGGGAAATGTATTAAATCTGTAAAACCTAGGGAGGAAATGAACAGCTTTAAAAAATTAGATCTAATAGTACATGAACATATTGTAACTTACTGTTTTGGGGGCTTCTTTTATTTCTATAAGTATAGGTTTATAGTTTTCTTAATAGAGCTTTCTGCATCTTCTGTTATGTTTACTCCTAGTTACTTGACATTTTATGTTATTTAAACCTTTTAAAGACAACATTGTGTTTTTTCCTGGTATACAGAAATATAGTTGATTTTATGTTGTATTTAAATATGTCCTGCATTTTGCTATTAATAGTGCTAATAGTTTATCTAAATATTTTTCTAGATTGTCAATGTATACAATCATTTTATCTGTGAATAGTAAGATACTTTGCTTCATCTTTCAAGCTCGATAACTTTTGTTTATCATTCTCATTTTATTTTACTGCTTAGAAACCTCAAAACTAAGTTAACTAAAAATGGTAATGTAGAGAGTAGCCTTGTCTTTTTGTAGATCTCAAATTCAGTTCAGTTCGGTCGCTCAGTCATGCCCGACTCTGCTACCCCATGACTTGCAGCACACCAGGCCTCCCTGATCATCACTATCTCCCGGATTCACCAAAACTCATGTCCATCGAGTCAGTGATGCCATCCAGCCATCTCATCCTCTGTAATCCCCTTCTGCTTCTTCCCCCAATCCCTCCCAGTATCAGAGTCTTTTCCAATGAGTCAACTCTTCGCATGAGGTGGCGAGAGTACTGGAGTTTCAGCTTTAGCATCAGTCCTTTCAAAGAACACCCAGGACTGATCTCCTTTATTATTATTTTTTTAATTTTAATTAATTTTTATTTTTTAGTTTGTTTTGCTTTACAATACTGTATTCGTTTTGCTATACATTGACATGAATCAGCCACGAGTGTACATGAACTCCCAATCCCGACCCCCCTCTCCAGCCTCCCGCCACACACCATCTCTCTGGATTATCCCCGTGCATCAGTCCAAGCATCCTGCATCCTGCATTGAACTGATCTCCTTTAGAATGGACTGGCTGGATCTCCTTGCAGTCCAAGGGACTCTCAAGAATCTTCTTCAACACCACAGTTCAAAAGCATCAATTATTCTGTGCTCAGCTTTCTTCACAGTCCAATTTTCACATCCTCACATGACCACTGGGAAAACCATAGCCTTGACTAGACGGACATATTTTGGCAAACTAATGTCTCTGCTTTTCAATATGCTATCTAGGTTGGTCATAACTTTCCTTCCAAGGAGTAAGTTTCTTTTAATTTCAGGACTTCAATCACTGTCTGCAGTGATTTTGGAGCCTCTCAAAAACAAAGTCAGCCAATGTTTCCCCTGTTTCCCCATCTATTTCTCATGAAGTGATGGGACCAGAGGCCATGATCTTCATTTTCTGAATGTTGAGCTTTAAGCCATCTTTTTCACTCTCCTCTTTCACTTTCATCAAGAGGCTTTTTAGTTCCTTTTCACTTTCTTCCATAAGGGTGGTGTCATCTGCATATCTGAGGTTATTGATATTTCTCCCAGTTCAGTTCAGTTCAGTTCAGTTGCTCAGTTGTGTCCGACTCTTTGCGACCCCATGAATTGCAGCACACCAGGCCTCCCTGTCCATCACCAACTCCCATTCGCAACTTCACATTCCTGGAATTATCTAAGTTTGGTTGTAATGTGTTAGATTTTTATATTACTGTTTTCAGTTTGATAATTTTTTCGATTATGACTCACATCCATTGAGTCAGTGATGCCATCCTAGCATCTCATCCTCTGTTGTCTCCTGCTCCTCCTGCCCCCAATCCCTCCCAGCATCAGAGTCTTTGCCAATGAGTCAACTCTTTGCATGCGGTGGACAAAGTACTGGAGTTTCAGCTTTAATCTTGATTCCAGCTTGTGCTTCCTCCAGCCCAGCATTTCTCATGATGTACTTTGCATATAACTTAAATAAGCAGGGTGACAATATACAGCCTTGATATACTCTTTTTCTCATTTGGAACCAGTCTGTGTTCCTTGTCCAGTTCTACCTGTTGCTTCCCAACCTACATATGTTTCTCAAGAGGCAGATCAGGTGATCTGGTATTCCCATCTCTTTCAGAATTTTCCACAGTTTATTGTGATCCACACAGTCAAAGGCTTTGGCATATTCAATAAAGCAGAAATAGATGTTTTTCTGGAACTCTCTTGATTTTATATTGATCCAGTGTATATTGGCAATTTGATCTCTGGTTCCTCTGCCTTTACTAAAACTAGCTTGAACATCTGGAATTTCATGGTTCATGTATTGCTGAAGCTTGTAGAATTTTGAGCATTACTTTACTAGCATGTGAGATGAGTGCAATTGTGTGGTAGTTTGAGCATTCTTTGGCATTGCCTTTCTTTGGGATTGGGATGAAAACTGACCTTTTCCAGTCCTGTGGCCACTGCTGAGTTTTCCAAATTTGCTTGCATATTGAGTGTAGCACTTTCACAGCATTATCTTTCAGGATTTGAAATAGTTCAACTGGAAATGGAATTCCATCACCTCCACTAGCTTTGTTCATAGTGATGCTTTCTAAGGCCCATTTGACTTCACATTTCAGGATGTCTGGGTCTAGCTGAGTGATCACACCATCTGATTTTTATGATTTTAATGATATTTTCTATAGGATTTTACTAGTATAGAAATTTTATCAGATTAAGGAGTTTCCTTCCATTTCAATTTACTAAAATTTGAATTTTATCAAATATTTCTAAATGTATTGAGATCATATTTATTCTTAATCTATTAATGGGGAAAAAAAGATTAACAGTCCAACTTCACATTCCTGGAATTATCTAAGTTTGGTTGTAATGTATTAGATTTTTATATTACTGTTTTCAGTTTGATAATTTTTTCGATTATGATTTCTGCCTTGGGATAATTTCCTCACACCTCATGTGAAGAGTTGACTCATTGGAAAAGACTCTGATGCTTGGAGGGATTGGGGGCAGGAGAAGAATGGGATGACAGAGGATGAGATGGCTGGATGGCATTGATGGACGTGAGTCGAGTGAACTCTGGAGTTGATGATGGACAGGGAGGCCTGATGTGCTGCGATTCATGGGTTCGCAAAGAGTCGGACACAACTGAGCAACTGAACTGAACTGAATGTCTATAAGATCTTAGTAATGACTTTCCAAGCCCAATCAGTTTAGTTCAGTTGCTCAATATAGTCCAACTTTTTGTGACATCATGGACTGCAGCATGCTAGGCTTCCCTGTCCATCACCAACTCCCTAGCTTGCTCAAACACATATCCATTGAGTCGATCATGCCTTCCAATCATCTCATTGTCTGTCATCTCCCTTCTTCTCCTATCTTCAATCTTTCCTAGCATCAGGATCTTTTCCGATGAGTCAGTTCTTCACATCAGGTGGCCAAAGTATTGGAATTTCAGCTTCAGTGTCAGTCCTTCCAATGAATTTTTAGGACTAAGTTCCTTTAAGATTGACTGGTTTGATCTCCTTGCAGCCCCAGGGACTCTCAAGAGTCTTCTCCAACACCACAGTTCAAAAGCATCAATTCTTAAGCACTCAGCTTTCTTTATAGTCCAACTCTCACATCCATATATGACTAACTTGAAAAACCAGTATGTCTTATTCAACAAACCAGTATGTTTTACTCACACAGATGTTTTTTTTTTTTTTTTTTAAGATATTCTCTTAATCTAAATTAATGAGACTATGTATTTGCTTGGAAACCTGCCTTTCTTCAAGATTAATGTCAATCATTTTATTGCCCAGGATGACTCACCTTGTGCCAATGTTAACTCAAAATGCATGTTGTAGGTGAGGGGCCTGGTGTCACTCTCTGAGTTTGAGACATTTGTTTTCTCTCATTAACAACCTACTAGTAGGTATATAACTTCCTGCTAAAGACTAGCAGGGGTGCACTCTTTCTGTCCCATTCTGATGTCTATGTAAGAAGCTTTCTTTATCTCTTTTTTACTTTAATAAAACTTTATTACACAAAAGCTCTGAGCGATCAAGCCTTGTTACTGACCCCAGATTGAATCCCTCTCCTCTGGAGGCAAAAATCCTGGATTCTTTCATGGCTCAGCAACAACCTTTCACAGGCAAGTCTGACTGAGTCTCTTATGGGGACACTGCTCCTTTCTTCTGTCTCCTGGTGCACACAAGGTTTTGTTTGTGCCCTCCAAGAGTCTGTTTCCCCAATCCTGTGGTATTTCTGTAATCAGATACCACTGGCCTCCACAGTCAAATTCCCTGGCAGTTCTCAGTCTCTTTGCCAGATCCTCAGGTAAGGAAATCTGTTGTTGGTCCTAGAACTTTCTTAACCAAAGAGAATTTCTTTGGTATAATTGTTCTACAGTTTGTGGTTTATTGATTTCTGCTTTATTGAAAAAGCCAAAGACTTTGATTGTATAGATCTCAACAAAGTGTGGAAAACTCTTCAAGAGATGGGAATATTAGACCACCTTTCCTGCCTCCTGAGAAATGTGTATGCGGGTCAAGAAGCAACAGTTAGAATTGGACATGGAACAACAGAATGGTTCCAAATATGGCAAGGAGTATGTCAAGGGTGTATATTTGCCACCCTGGTTATTTAACTTTTATGCAAAATACATCATGCAGGATGCCAAGCTGGCTGAGGCACAAGCTGGAATCAAGATTGCTGGGAGAAATATCAATAACCTCAGATACGCCCTGGATTGAATTTCCCTCCTTTGGATATCAGTAATCCTTATGACAGAATGTGAATAAGGACTGAAGATCCTCTTGATGAAAGTGAAAGAGAAGAGTGAAAAAGCTGGCTTAATACTCCAACATGCAAAAAACTAAGATCATAGCATCTGGTCCCATCGTGTCACTGCAAGTAGATGGGGAAACAATGGAAACAGTGACAGACTTTATTTTCTTGGTCTCCCAAATCACTGCAGATAGTGAGTGCAGCCATGAAATTAAAAGACACTTGCTCCTTGGAAGAAAAGCTATGACCAACCTAGACAGCATATTAAAGAGCAGAGACATTACTTTGCCAACAAAGGTCTGTCTAGTCAAGGCTATGGGTTTTCCAGTAGTCATGTATGGATTGAGAGTTGGACTATAAAGAAAGCTGAGTGACAAAGAAGTGATGCTTTCAAAATGTAGTGTTGGAGAAGACTCTTGAGAGTCTTTTGGACTGCAAGAAGATCCAACCAGTCAATCCTAAAGGAAGTAAGTCCTGAATATTCATTTGAAGGACTGATGTAGAAGCTCCAATACTTTGGCCACCTGATATGAAGAACTGACTCATTGGAAAAGACTGATGCTGAGAAAAATTGAAGGCAGGAAGAGAAGGGGAAGGCAGAGAATGAGATGATTGGATGGCATCACTGACTCAATGGACATGAGTTTGAGCAATCTCCTAGAGTTGGTGATGGACAAGGAAGCCTGGCTTTCTGTAGTCCATGGGGCCACAAAGAGTCAGACACAACAGAGAGTGTACTTAACTGAATGCTTATGATGACTAAAAACAGATGTACAACTTGAGAGTTGTGAGTTAAGTTTTATTTGGGGCAAAGTTAGGGCTGCAGCCTGGGAGGCAGCATCTCAGATAGCTCTGAGAGACTGCTCCAAAGCAGCAGTAGTTGAAGGCGAATATGTAAGGTTTTGGTGAAAGGGGGTTGAGGGGGTTCAATACCATGAAGTACTCATTTTACAAAAGGTTTTTTATTAGTTCTAAGGATCTGATGTCACCATGAAGGGATTTAGTGCTTTTCTAGATATGAGAAGATGCAAGTAGGAGATCATAAAATCTGTTCCTAAAAACATCCAACTATCTAAAGACCTGTCCCACCAGATTACCTGCAGCAGAGAGTGCCTCACTCCACCCTTAACTCTCTCAGGGGTTGTTGAAGGTCAAAGTCTGCAGCAGCATTGGATTTATGGCAAATGCCTTTGTTGTTCAAAGGCAATGCCTTTGGTAAGTGCCAATTTGTAGTTGACAGTAGATTTGCTATAGGATGAGATGCTAAAGAACATAATACGTAGGAAGGAAGTTATAGTCAGTTTGATTGACTGAGTTACCACTAATGACATATATTAAACCACAAGTGCCATTATTTTAATAAAATATGTATTGAGGTGATCAAGATAATTATCCTATATGGAGTGCATATATACCAGACACAGTGCAAGGCAGATGGTAGATGTTATTTTAATCCTTATATAACTATTATCTGTTCATGTGAGGAATTAGAAGTTTAGAAATTTAAGTCACTTGTCCAGGTCCAAATTAAGAAGGTGGATTTACTTCCAAACCTGATCAAAGCAATAGGGAAGAATTATCTCATTCTAAAAATTAAGCTTTAGGGTGGTTTTACTGTTATCTGATAGTGATGGGTATTGGAGGAAAAACAAGATGTTTAGCCAACTAGTCCCAATAAAGCAAAAGACCTGAACTATATTCACTTAGGACTGGTTCATAAATACAGTCTCTATTACCAAATCAAGTCTTCATCTAATCTGTAGCCATATGTTCCATTTTGTAAATTTTCTCACCCTTCCAAACTTGCCTTCTCAAATGTTTAAACCTGTACCACCTCAGAGTAGAATTTTTCTGGGCTCTGTATCCAGCTAGAGACAACCAGATATTTCTAGTTTGCTTATGGCAGGTTCAGAACTGCATTACTCAGCCCAATGATTGGAGCTAAACAGTGGCCCTAGGTAGGCAGGAACAGTACCAACAAACTATATGAAAATCACAGTAGTCATTGATGATAACTTTACATTCCTTTCCCTCTGGCTGCTACAAATGAGGAAGGTAGACCTTAGGAGCCAGGAGAAGTTCTTATCTGTCTTAATCCTCTTTGACTGCACAATATGCATTTCTGTAGGCTATGTGGTTTTTATTATTACCAAAAGTTGATTTCATGCCAGGAGATAAGCAAGGTGAACAAAAGTGAAGTGTTGCTAGTTACATATATTTTACTTAAATAAATTTAAGTCTAAATGCTTTCAAAACAGTTGGCAAACTTTAAGCTTCCCTTTGTAAACAGATTTCTTTTTTAAAAGACTTTTAGGTACAACTGAAATGATTGTCTCAAAGTGGGAGTATATTGTGCTAATACACTGAAGTCCACTCCCAGATATTTGGATTATTTTGAGTTACATCATTTTAATGATGTAGCCTTTTTGAAATTCAACATTTATTTTAAGGGTTGCATATCAATCACATTAGCATCTGTAAAATGTTTATGGGAAAAGTGAAACAATGTAAGGTGAGAAATATTGGAATATTTATCTTAGACATTCAAAGGTTTTATAAAGAAATCTTTGAAAACTGCATCTGTGAAACAATCTTCTTCTGTCATCCTAGTGGTTTATTTGTTCTACAACTTCAAGATTTAAAAGAGGACAACTTCTTTGGTAAACATTCTCTCACAGTTGATGTTTTGGGGAATAATAAACCTAATACTCTATATCACTTTATTTTAACCCCAGGCAAATATTAAATATTATTGTAAGAATGCCTTTTGGGCATCAAGTCTTTGCTTATGTTATGTCCTAACACTTGTATTAATAACTGTTAAAAGTGTGGTTATGTTAAGCTGTTCTCAAGCTATGGTTTGCCCTGTAATTTTGCTATTGTTTCCACTTTTTATACATGCAAGATAGAATAGTCTCATGCAAACCACTGACAAATGGTGCTAATTTCATTGCGGGAATTGTTTTAACATTATAGGAAAATGCTCACACTGTTTAATCATGAGTTGTTTGTCTCAGGAGCCCAAACTGTGAAACCAATTGATGAGTTTCTATCGGAATAAGATGTTTTGGTTTCAAAATCTAACATGAAAGGAGAGTTAAATGATATAACTAAGAGTTTAAATTCATATTTCCATGTTTTGACAGAAATTATTCCCCAACTCCATCCCCAAGAGTCTTCTAGAACCACTGGTGAAAAAGAGACAACTGTTTAAGTCCTGACTTCATTTTGTAACTTACATGAGTTCAGTTAAGTTCAGTTGCTCAGTCGTGTCTGACTCTTTGCGACCCCATGAATCGCAGCATGCCAGGCCTTCCTGTCCAACATCAGCTCCCAGAGTTCACTCAGACTCACGTCCATTGAATCTGTGATGCCATCCAGCCATCTCATCCTCGGTCGTCCCCTTCTCCTCCTGCCCCCAATCCCTCCCAGCATCAAGGTCTTTTCCAATGAGTCAACTCTTTGCATGAGGTGGCCAAAGTACTGGAGCTTCAGCTTTAGCATCATTCNATCACGGACTCAATGAACATGAGTCTGAGTGAACTCCGGGAGTTGGTGATGGACAGGGAAGCCTGGTGTGCTGCGATTCATGGGGTCGCCAAGAATCGGACACGACTGAGCGACTGAACTGAACTGATTTTTATTTACCTCTGATACCATGAAATTATTACTGTCATCCCCAATATTCCTATTCTGAGATGACCTCATTTATAACATAGGCTTTGTTGAAGACTCTAAGATAGTACTTCACTTTGTACATATTAGATATGCTTTCTACCTCTGTTTTTTGTCTTTCTTTTCACCTCTGGATACATCAAGATATTTGTGAGGCCCTACTATAAACGCTTGATATTATTCCAACAATGAACTCTCAGAGAGAGAACTGCACACATCCACATCTGTGTGGGACAAACATAATTCTTCAGCATTAGAAGTTCTTTTAGGGGAAGATGGTAAATAATGACTCTCTGTGAAAGTCACAGAGCTTTTAGAAGATGGATGGATTTTTTTATACTTATATAGGGGCTAATGTTTGTGTCAGTGACATTTTACAAACAAATGAACAATGCTTCTTCTTAGACTGCTAAATTTGAAACCAGAAAAGAGATGATAGGTAGCACTCATCATGCAGTTAAATTATGCTTACTAGCTACTGGATGATAAGATGTAGCTTGGACAATCAATCAATTTGGGGGCATATTTTTAATTTCTCCAGGTATTTGTAGGGATTGATTACTATTGTTCCATTAGGTAACATCATTCCATTATTTTAAGGTTGATGTCATTAGCTGAAGACACATGCAAAATATAAGAACTAAATGTTAAAAGACAAGGTGACCTTCTATCTTAGAATGCAGATAAATAGTAAATGAGCTCTATAACCTCCAACATTGATGTTTCAAGGTAATTTAATAACAAGACCCTTAACTAAAACACTGAAGTGTGATACTATATGTCACAGTCAGAGGCATTCACTGACTGTAAGGGCAATTAGTTACAGTGACTTTTCCAATCCTACTATATTAAATTTATTAATCTATCATTGATTGAAAGATACTTTGGTTCTATTTGACATTTTCTAGGCATTTGCTGATATTAATAAAACTAGTATATTTATAGTTTTAGCCTAGAGAGATGAGTGTTTATTCATTTCTAAGACAATGATTCAGACATTATATTTAGATTTTTATAAAGGCTGTCTATGGGTCAAGGTCACATGCATGCAGGTGTCTGAAAAAGGGAGGAAAAAGAAGAAGAGTTATGGAGGGAGGGAGAATTATATTGCTAAGTTCTTTTCTCCTTTTGACTTTGAAAAGCTCCACCCTACCCCCACCCACCCTGCTGTCTTTTCCCATTAGACTGCTATCTCCAAGAAGGCAGAAACTAGATGGTCATGTTTATAATGCAAGAATACTTTGCACAGCATTATGTTCTTATAGATATTAATTCTGATTCCAAAGGAACAGCAGTTGATATTAAAACTGTTACAAAGTAAAGAAGAGAAATGTATGGAACAAGAATTCATCTCAATTATTACAAATGGCAGTCCTCCAGTGACATTTAGGTAGTGTATCTTAGATATTAAGAACTCCAGTTTCAGAGTCAGAGAAACATGAGCTTCAGTCCCAGTTTTTCTGCTGAGATTTGCTGATATCAGGTGAGATAATTAAATCTTATTTTATTCATTGATGAATGGGTAAAACAGAAGTACCTATTACATTGTCTTGTGTGAATTCTTATTATCATTGTTATGTATTTTTTTCATGACGTCTATGCAAGCAATTACATTATTGAAAATGCGCTTCATCTCTAAGATGTTCAAAAAATGTACAGCAGTCTGCCTAGTATGTGGCAAAGAGAGAACACTAAGAAAATAGCACCTGCTGCTGTTGGATGCCTACCAATGAGCCATTCTTCTCACGTTTGAAAACAGGATGCTGATTTTATTCACATTTAGGGGAAGATTGTGCTCTGCACAGGGCATGGCTAGTAATTGATATAGTCAATTATACAAATCCTATACTTTTTCACCTGGTTTAGGATTGAGCATGTGCCCTATTCTGGCTAAAAAAAAAATACATAAGAATAACACAGCTGAGGTACTTTAGACAAAAATTTAATTTCTAATTAAAAAGGAGGGTGCATAAGGGGGCCCTTTATTTCCTTCTTACCTTTGCCTTTCAACACAGTTAGTTTTGACTGAGACTTGCAGCAGCTTTGGATGATTGTGAGGAAAGAGATAGGAGAATCATAAACGATTGAGAGGTTTGACATGGTTAAGCTGCTGAACTAACCTCTGAGCTTCTTATCCTTCAAAATTTATTAATAAAACCATATGTTTAAGTCACTGATGGTAGTTACGTTGCTTGAAGCCAAAAGCATTTTAGGGCTACTGTTCTAGTTAAAATACATGATTTTATCAAATTCTTTCTTTGGACGATCTCAAATGAAAAGTTTAATAATCTAATAATATGTTTCATGTATTCAGTTATTCAGTTTCTCAAGCTCAAAAAGTGAAACAAATATTTATTAGACACTGGATGGGGGATGCTGAACAAATTAGGACACTTAATGAGAAATAGCACCTTGTTCTAAAATCCCATGGGCTGTGAAGTATGACAAAGCAGAGTTGTAATCTGGATGTTATCAATAGCAAGCTATGTGGCCGTTAGGGCAACACTTAGAGTCTCTGAAAAACAAGGATAAATTGCTTCACCATTAACATTGCCTCAAAGATTAGTGTCTGAAGTTATATCAAAGAAAAATTAATCAATAGATCTACAAAAGAAATGGAAAATTTTATTCAGCCATATTTGAGGGCAATAAATAAGGAAGAACATCTCAGAAAGCTTTAAGATCTGTTGTACCAATTAGAAGTCAAGGTACAGTTCTGAAAATTTTTGAGACAGAGTGCTGTACATTAAATAATGTATTATTGACAGTTTACACAATCCAGATCTAAGTGTCATGTCGTCCTCATAAGATCAAGAAGGAATGTTATTTTTTAAGAAGTTGTTTTGTTGGTGCTAAGGGAGTGTTTGACTTTATGGTTGAGCAGGTATTTCTGCCAATGGGGAGATTTGGTCGGTGCACAGTGCATAGTGTGATGAGAGAGGAGGCCAGAGGGCAGAGAAAACAGTTTAATTTTTTTCTCTTGCCATAAAATATGAGTTATTTTTTTTTCACAGTCATCACTTATTCAGTTCAGTCGCGCAGTTGTGTCCGACTCTTTGCGACCCCATGAATCGCAGTACGCCAGGCCTCCCTGTCCATCACCAACTCCTGGAGTTCACTCAGACTCACGTCCATTGAGTCTGTGATGCCATCCAGCCATCTCATCCTCGGTCGTCCCTTTCTCCTCCTGCCCCCAATCCCTCCCAGCATCAGGGTCTTTTCCAATGAGTCAACTCTTCGCATAAGGTGCCCAAAGTACTGGAGCTTCAGTTTTAGCATCATTCCTTCCAAAGAAATCCCAGGGTTGATCTCCTTCAGAATGGACTGGTTGGATCTCCTTGCAGTCCAAGGGACTCTCAAGAGTCTTCTCCAACACCACAGTTCAAAAGCATCCATTCTTCGGCGCTCAGCCTTCTTCACAGTCCAACTCTCACATCCAT